>CM067382.1:67607003-67726047 GCA_034510155.1 Eucriotettix oculatus
CTGATGAGCAAGTTTCATAAGTATCCACGAGAAACATGTTAAGGGTGTTGTAAATAAGGTCAATGTAAGGTTAAGGACACTATTTATAATGTATTTATTTCAGATTTTTGCATTATTAAATGCTCATTATTTTTAATTGAAATGCAATTTATACTTTCAACTGTAAAATTTAACATCCAAAAGTTGAGTCAAATTCTTTCATTTCGGATTCTTCTTAGGCATTACCTAAGAATTGCTATAGCGCAGGGGCAGCCAATAGGGAGGAAGCGGCTTGGGGTTCCAGCGTGTAGCAGTCCTCGCCGCTCCACCGTAGGAAAGGCGTCCCGAGTCTTAATTGGCGGGCCTCGTTCTCTGAGCGTCCCGCTGCCTTATCTCAAGTAATTGTAAGTAAAAATATAGGCATTAAATTAAGCATTAGAAAACCTATAACTGTTAATAACTTTTTATTTAGCTTCTAGTTTAAAGTTTGTTTTTGTTACTTTATCAAGTTTGAAAATAAATTAGTGTGTTGCCTGTGTGAATTAAAATTTAACATTTCGAGAACTTTATCAATTATTCGCATTTAAAAACTATGTCTTCTTTAAATAGGCTTTGATCCTGTTCCCTTCTGTTGGACTTTCCTCGTGCATTTGTGTGCCATTCACTGTATGCTAAATGCCACAAATTTTCATCAAAAGCATTTCCGATTTATTAAAAATTTTTTTGTTGATTTCTAAACTGTGTTTTTTGTATTCAAAGTTTACCCGAATGTCTTGGGAGCCTACTTGGGGAACTGGACAGTTCATGGTATCCAAACCTCCTCAATGATCAGTATAACGTGACAGTGATTAACCTGTTTAGCTGAAATCTTATCGGTGAGGTTGCCCTTCACATTCGTATTCATGGGAAATGACAACTCAGACGAGAATAAAGGGGGCTTGGTACTCTCAATGCTCACCGGGGGTTCAAAGAGGATAGTATGAGCAAGCTGTAAGTGGTTGGGAGAGGAAGGGTCACGGAAACGGTTAAAGGTGGGGGGTGAGAACGGGAGGGTTGGACAAGATATTTGACGTGGAAGTGGTTAAGATGTGGGAGTATTATGATTGATTCAGTGAAAGGGGACGAAAGGATGAAGGAGGAAAGGCGGTGGAGATATTTGATGAGATAGGCCAATGGGCGAGGTTGGCTGGTCGAGCGTTGAAGGGTTTATGGCGGATATGGGTTGAACCATTAGAGGGGGGGGGGGTGGTGTGAAGTTTAGGGTAAGTGTTAGTTTTGGGATGTGGATTCTGACGATGGAAGGGGTATTAGGCGCATATTTAGTTTAGTGGAAGGGGGTGGAATGGGTTGGGTGTTTGGGAGGGTCTAGCTCGGAGGGCGGTTTGGGTATTGGTTTGAGATGGCGTCAGGTGTGTTGGGGGATTGGTGGTTCTCGGGTCATTGTGCCGGGGTATGCAGGCGCTGGTGTGGGGAATGGGGTTGGTTCTGGGATGGCGGAGGAGGGGCATTAGGGGTTTTGGTGGTGACTAGGGGGCAGGCGGGGGTTGGGTTTGGGCGTGGGGTTGCGTAAAGGTCCACGGTATTAGTCACAGGTTATTTTATGTATGGGAGAGTTAATGTATCATGTGCACTGTTTCCCATATTTTTACTAGGATTGTTGTTTAATAATTTTAGTTAGATTCATTCATTAATTTGCAATTATTTCTGAGTAGTTTTTCTTCATAATTTACTATCAAAACTGATGTCATTTTAGTATTTGCAATATGAAACTATTCATGATCCCCTTTTTTCACTTGGATTCTGATCTGTTAATTTTATTAATATTCTTTCTTTAATTTGCAATTATTTGAGTGTGTAGTTATTGCTATTCGTAATTTACGTTCAAAGGTCAGGTCAAATTGAAATTGGCACTATTAAACTATTCCTGAACCAATTTTTTTACGTGGTCCTTGTTATAAGAAAGGAATAATTTATATAACAGGAGTTTTTTTTTTTGAATTGTCATTAAATTACAGATTGTGTACAGTCAGCTGTTATGGGGTATTGAACGTTCAAAGTGCCGCGCTGCTTCGATTGTCAGTTGTCATGCGCAGTGCGTCTCCCAGAGACATATCTTTAAGATTCTGTTTTCCTAAGGCTAAGTTTACACGGGCAGTGATGTCAGTGGCGTGTCAACATACGTCAGTGCTGCACTGGCAACTGCCAATCCATCGCTGACACGAGAGCACTGCCTCACTTTGCTTGGAGCGTGTCAACAGCATGTCAGTCATGACTGACATTCCACCGACATAGACGCTGCCCTCATGGGAGGCCAGTTAGTGTGGCAGTTACGGTGGTCAATTATCGACTGTGGAAGAGGTGACTATCGATTGCACGATGGTAAATACTTTGTATTTTGCGTTTACAATTCGCGTGCAGTTTGATTTAATGTGTGATTGGAGTAAGTGGATAGTTTGATTCAGCAACCGTGTGGTATAGAGTTCGTATGTTGCACCAACACGCCTATAAATTTTTAGGTTAACTTTCAAAATTTCAAGCGAAAGAATGATATACATCGATAAACGTACTATTATACGAAATGAAAAAATTATTCATTTAATTTTGTTGAGTAATTGTCATCTTTAAGGGGAATAAAACAACAAGGAATAAAAACCGAGCCAATTAAAATACTGATAACCAGCTTCAAAGCACAGGCGCTGTTTACACTATTCCTTACTTACTGTAGTAGTAATAATAATACAACGCAATATTACTAAACTACCGTTTTCATTTTAAATGTATCTATAGTGCTGTAGCGTAACATTCAGTTTGGCTTTTCCGTGAAAATTTCGTTACGCCTTTTCTAGCACAAAGAAAAAGTGATTAGTTCCTGTTTATGGACAATTATGCGCGCGCGATAACACAAAAGGGGAAAAAATATTCAACTCGATACATACAAACAAACAATATATCGATACTATGCAAACATTACAGCCGGTCGTAGTTGCCAACAAATAGCAGAGAGGTATGAACATGTGCCAGAATTCACTGCCCGTTCTGTAGTGAGGCAAGCAGTGAAGAAGTGGGCAGTTGTCTGCCCACGATGTAAACTGCAGGCAGTGCACAGCCAACCCAAACTTCGACGAACGTCACTGCCCGTGTAAAACTAGCCTTAAATGTGGGGGTTTCAAAAAAGAGAAATTTGAAAACCATAATAAATGGCATGAACGGAGTCCTGGAGAAACAGTATAGAGGGAAAACCAAGGTAATGGAGTGTATTAGTTTGGGGAAACAGCAGTGGAATGACAAAGGCTGTTAAATTGCGAAGGGATATTATTTTGACTGGAAGTTAAGGAATTCTGCTACTCGGGAAGCGTAACAACTAGAGTTGGATATAGCGCAGGCAAGGAAGAGGAATTTAATTACGGGTAATATAAGTGCGAATATTAGGAAATCCTTGCTAGAAATGTTGGTACGGAGCGGCGTGGTGTCGTTATACAGGTGCGAAACGTTGACGGTAGGAGCTCCGGAAAGGAAAAGAATAGAAGCATTTGAAATGTGGTGCTGTAGGCGAATGAGATAGCAGGGTGGATAGAATCATAAACGAGGAAGTGTGTGGGGGTAAGAACAGAAGAGGGAGGCCAAGGATAGAATACGCTAAGCAGATTGGGGAGGATGTTAGTAGTGCTAGTTATGAGGAAATGAAAAAGCTTGCGCAAAATAGGTTATAATGGAGGGTTTGCATCAAACCATTCTTAGGTCTGAATACCACAACAACAACAGAAAAGAGAGAAGCAGGCAGAGATAATGTCGTGGTGGAAATACTTTTTAACCAAAGACATTTACAAATAATGTTTTATGTCTTTGATTGCCACCGTTGATAAGAGGCGGAGCGGATGAGTTTCTGTGCCAATTAAATGGGGTGAAGAGTTTTATACGACGAACTTTATGGACCGATTCAGCTACGCAGGTTCACGTAAATAAGGTACGTTTCGAAGTTCACCATGCGAATTGCCCTTTTCAACCAAATAAACTTGAAGACGCGTGCGTGGCTTTTTATATTTCTTGTGAGTTTGTTTCAATTGTGTGCAAACGTAACCTAAAAGCACTCTCCGTCTCATAAATAACCTTCGTCGTCGGAAGTTTGTAACACAAGCGTAACGACGTTTTTTCGTATAGTTTACAAAATTCTATTTTGTACGTATCACATTTTTATATAAAGCTTGTGAAGGTTTTAAGAGGTGAAATTTACAACTTTGCAGTTATGAACGATAAATTGCGTCCGGGGCGGAATTCGCGTGATGTACCTACTTGCAACAAAAAAATGTAAATGAGTATGATTTCTTAGGAAAGTTTTTTAAAAATAAGTACATAGGCGTGTGGGTTCTAAGTACTAACACTACCCCTTGCTTCCTTAACCACAAAAGACGTAACTTTGAAAGTAATAATGGCTAAAGCGAAAAGTTATCCCCCCCTCCCCCAGCTCCCGACCTGAATACCCCGCGCCCTCTATTAACGGTGACGTCGAAAATATTGTTAATTGCGTCATTTGACGCGAATATTTTTTCACAATTTTAAAATATTAAAAATATAATTTTTTTCCTCTTTTTTTTGCAATCAATTTTTAGACTTAATTCATTCAAAAATTTGTAATTAAGTAACAGTTTTTTTTCCCCCGTTCAATATGTATAGATTTGAATAAACTGAATCAATTTAAAGCCCTTATCATTAATATATTTGTAAACATTTGTAATTATTTATGTAATTTATACTTATTTATATAGATTTTTAAAAACCATTAATTAAAATTTTGTAATTAAGTAGCAGTTTTCCCTTACTTTTGCAGAGCTCTGTAGTTAATTTATAGCCTTTATCATTGACACTTTTGTAAATTGGTGAAAGTTTTCCCTTCCATTTATGTAGATTTTTACAACCACATAAATTTAAATTTTGTATTTAATTAGCAGTTTTCCCTTCCTTTCACACAGTTTTGTAATTATTTTATAGCCTTTATCATTGACACTTTTGTAATGTAGTAAAAGTTTTCCCTTTTTTTATATAGATTTTTAAAACCCCTTAAGTTTTCCCTTCCTTTTATACATATTTTTGAAACCCATTAATTAAAATTTTGTAATTAAGTAGCAGTTTTCCCATACTTTTGCAGAGCTCTGTAGTTAATTTATAAGCCTTTATCATAGACATTTTTGTTATTTAGTGAAAGTTTTCCCTTTCTTTTATATAGATTTTTAAAACCCCTTAAGTTTTCCTTTTCTTTTATATTGATTTTTAAAACCCCGTTAATTTAAATTTTGTAATCAAGTAGCAATTTTCCCCTTCCTTTCGCCGAGCTCTGTAATTAATGTTTACATGGTAGGCTGTTTTATGGGAGATGCAGGGGAGGGGATGACGTCACGTTATTACCTCAATATCTATGTAAGATACTCTTTGGCTGCTTGTAAAGATACTCTTTGGTTGCTTGTACCGACCAGAGCATATTTTTAACCCATTAAAGGTTAGTGTGCGCAGGTAAAAAAAAAACCTGGAAACCAGCGCCGGCATTATTGAACTTTTCACGGTAAAATATGTCTTCTTCGGGTTCGGGTAAACTGATGACGTAAATACTTCCACTTTTCTCCCCCCCTCAGTTTGTTTTCTATAATTATAGAAGCTAACAAAATGGAAGAATTTCTTGACGTCGTTTGCATGTAAATTTCATGTATTGTGTGAAAGATGATGACAATTTATGTTGTCTCATTATATGTTTTCCTTCATAAATTCTGAGTTGTCTAGAGACAGCCACAGTACCTACTGCTATGAAAATTTCTGTCACCTGCTGCGCATGCGCTTGTTGTGCCTCGGCCACGCTCGCTCGCTCGGCAATCTTCGGCTCCTTCCGCTTGCTTTGACATTCCGACTCTCGTTCTACCTATTGAACGTTACATCGCGGAAATAATTTTCCCTTTGCTTTACATTTCAGAATATTTAGGTCGGCTATAATTAAAACCCTGAGAACGCCACAGGCCAATTTCTACTAAAACAGCAGATTAATCACCTTCTTGATGACCTCGCCCAAGAAATTTGGTATGCAGATCAAGTTATTGTGCCAATTTTCAGATTTTATATTCAGAACATTTTCCTATATACAGACATCATGGGGAGAGAGAAAAAAAAGAATTTATAGTAAAATGACACGCGGACATAATTTGCAAATGGTCATAATATTTTTTTCTCCCCCCCTAATTGGACTACGGCAAAAATTCAAACGTTACCGAACAGCGAAAATCCGTCACTTTACACAACAATACCGAACCCGGGTACAGCACATTATACCTTCACGGTCATTAATAGTTACCTTCGACCCTGAAAATCTGAATCCACTGCGAATAAAATGAGCAGTGGTGAGTTTACTGTGCTTTGTATGAATGAACAGAACTATGTTCGCGAATTATTCTGAATTGTAAAACTGAAGGAAATTATTAGGAAACGTCTCCCAATTCATCGAAGTGTTGTTTAATACGTAGAGAGT
The DNA here is from genome assembly GCA_034510155.1 of Eucriotettix oculatus. Lineage (NCBI taxonomy): Eukaryota > Metazoa > Arthropoda > Insecta > Orthoptera > Tetrigidae > Eucriotettix > Eucriotettix oculatus. The sequence goes on from CM067382.1 coordinate 67,613,488, forward strand.
TTTAATATCATTACGCATGATGTTGCGGCCGAGACACAGCATGAGCACGCGCAGCAGGTGATGGAAAAAAAAATTTCACAGCACTAGGTATTTTGGCTGTCTCTAGACGCCCGTTTCAGTCGTGTCCAACCAGACTGGACTGGCGCAACCTTCCATGCTACTCTATATCAATCAAGCCTTTTAATTTCCTAATAACTACCACATCCTCCCTAATCTGTTTAGCGTATTCCATCCTTGACCTCCCTCTTCTTTTCCGACCCCACACACTTCCCTCTAATGCTAATTTTACAAGACCCTCATGCCTATTAATGTCTCCCTTCTCTTGGTAAAACGTCCTCCATATTGTTCGCTTTCCCCCTACTCTGTTTAGAACTTCCTCATTTGTGATTGTATCCGCCCATCTCATTCGCCTGTAGCACCACATTTCGAAAGCTTCTATTCTATTCTTTTCCTTTTCCGCAAACCCCTTACCGTCCACGTTTCGCAGCCATATAACGACGACACGCTCCATACGAACATTTGAATACTAATATTCACACATATTACCCATTAGTAAATTCCTCTTTTTTTGCAAAAGCCTTCATTGCCCGTGCTATCCTACTCTTTATATCTTCTACCATCCCTAGTTATTACACTTCCCAAGTAGCAGCATTCCTTAACTTCTGTCAAAAATATCCCTTCCCAATATAACAGCCTTTGTTATTCCACTGTTTCCCGAACTACACTCCATTTCCTTTGTTTTTCCTCTATCAGTCCTCATATTGAACTCTTCCGCCACGACTCCGTTCATGCCATTTATCATGGTTTCCAAGTCTTCTTCTGACTCCCCTAATACTGCAGTATCATTGACAGAGCGTAGGGTTTTTATTTCTTCTCCTTGCTGTATGATTCCTTTTCCGTATTCCGTTTTAACTTTCTTCCATCGCCTGTTCTATGTATTAGCTAAACAGCGTGGGGTACAGACTGCATCATCCTGGTCTTACTCCTGTCTTGATTACGGCTTTATTTTCTTGGTCTTCTATTCTAATAACCTGCTGCCTGTCTTCTGTAGAGGTTATGTATCAGCCTCCTTCCAGCGCTCTTCAGAATCCTTAATAGAGTGTTACAGTTCACATTATAAAACGCTTTTTCGTAGTCTACAAATGCCAATGAACGTAGGCCGGTTTTTCCGTATCCTGTCTTCTAAAATTAGTCGCAAAGTTAATATTTCTTCTCTACATTCTTCCTAAAACTAACTCGCATTCAAGTAATTATCAAGTTGTGTGTGTATGTAAGAAAATGTCAACTATTGTCGGGTGTTATTTTTTGAGATTTGTAAAGTTTGAGGTGGTAACGAAACTTTTTTAATATTTATTTGATACTGTTAAAACTGTTAACATTCACAGCATTGTAATATGATCTTAATAAGGATTCCGAAGCCAATGTTTATCAAAACAAACACAGTTTATGTATTAATCATCAAATAAATTCAGAAACTTTAGAACTATACGTCTGTAAATCATCTTTCCACTCGTGTCGTGTTGTTGGAGAGAGATTGGGGTCACCTACGAGGATTGTGAACATTTAGTTGGGAAGTTTCTGAATTGATTGGACTTTGAAAAGAAATCTATTGTTTCTTTTCATAGTGGACTATCATTATTTTTACAATGATAAACTGATTTAAATTAAGACCATTGTAATAGTTGTCACAACCTTTGTCAAAAAAAATATTCAATTCATCCATCATTGTAATAAATAAACATGGCTGTATAAAAATATGATAACTTTTGAATGTAGTTAAGTTTGGGCAACCAAAAAAAGATGAATCACAATTTAACTGCATCATATGTAATAAATTCAGCAATGTTTCAGTTCTTTATCAAATCATATGTTAAAACCTTATAGCTTTTATAAGTAATATAAAGTTCATTCACATTTATTGACCTTTGATTCTTTTATGTGGCAAAATAAAGTGCTGTATTTGAGGAGAGCACATTTTATTTTTAAAAGAAATTTATGTGCAATCTCTTTACGAACCTATTTTATTGTTGTTACAGGCTGACGAGAGAAAGAAAGGCGGGGGAGAAGCTTTCCCGCAACTGTACCTGGAAAAACGATTTCGGTTTCTTTCCAACAAAATTAAATTCTTGTTGATGTAAGTAGTGGATGTTTATAACTTTTTTCAATTTGTCATTAAGATTGGCCGTTTGAAGAATGCTAGAAAAAAGAAATTTGACATTGGGAATTTGTGCTGCAGACACATTTGTCCCAAATTCACACATTAGAAGCAGATTTACATGTTGTTGTTTTTTTCACACATTTGTAGTTCAATTTGTACTTTTCTCGGTTTGGTGGTTCGTATTGTAACACAATTAGCTTATTGTAAATTCCTTCTCAATATAAGCTTGTTTACTTGTAACATAAAATTTAAAAATGGCCAAAGACTAATAATTTTTCTGACAATTTAATATATAATTATTGATTTAATGAGCAACTTTGTCAGTATTTTTATAATTTAAATATTGCAATGTTTCGTAATCCACCCCCCAACCAAAATTTTAAGTTGACATAAAAATATATATAATTTCATTTTTTTTGTGTATTTCTTGATTGATTGAATGATTTATATTTAGCATTGATTTTTTTCCTAATTTGGCCTACACATTATAAAACTCTATAATAAATATTCGCCTACATTGAGTATATCCTTCCATTAGCTTGGATTGAGGTACAAAACTTGTCCTGTTCTGTAAATAAACAATATTTATGAAATAAACTATAAAAGTATATAAATTTTCACCCTGTTTTTTAAGATGAAAAAATTTCTCCTGTCTGTAATAAAATTTTATCCATAAGCTTTTGTTCGTTCACACGTTGACGTGTTGATCATCCCGCTGTTCCCTCTCTACTGCAACTATCCCTGCCACCTTTGTAGTGAAAACTCGACAATGCAGTATGTATTTGAAAAGAAAGATGAGAATGTGAAAATGTCGAGCGGACCAGGGACTCTATTCACTGAGCTAATCCGAGTCAGAGTCTGAGGACCGATTCAACATCCCTCCATTCCCGCAAACCTAAGCGAGGCTCGCCTACCAATTACAGTCCCTCGTCAGGTTGACATTTTTCCATTCTTGTCTTTCTTATAAAACCTCTATACGCTCCTGCTTGAGCTTTGCTGAAAGCGTTTTCCTACTTCCTTAGACTAGAATATATATTTCATTGCATTGCTTACGTCTGGTGTCGACATTACTAGATATAATTTCTTTCACAATAGAAGTATAGAGAAAAAAAAAAGCATTTATGTTATTTCGGTGTATATAGATTGTCTTATTTTTCGTTTCATACACATTAGTTTCCTTGTAGAATCATATAATATCTTTCAACTTGGTTACTATTATGGAAATATATTCTGTATTAAGAGACATCCCCATGTGCTAATGTAAATAGGTGACTCGTAAAAATGCTGCATGTGACGTTAATTCGTAGGGAAATGCGACAGACTGCGCTTTATCTTCGCAATTTGGGTAACTCTTCCAGTTCCAATAATAAGGGCAGGTCATTGTTAAAATGGAATAAAATGAATTCTGTGAGAGGTAGCAACAACATTCTCCGTGTCCAATTTTCATGTATTTCCTATAATTAAGAAGGCGTTGTCTGTTCTTCATGTATTTTACTATAATAAACACAGTCTCTTCACATATTTCTTATAATTAATGCAGTGTCCATGATTCACGTATTTCCTATAATTAACGCAGTATTTCTTATAATTTACATAGTGTCCATTCTTAATGTATTTCCTATAATTGTGTGAAAGATGATGACAATTTATGTAGTCTCATTATATGTTTTCCTTTATACATTCTGAGTTGTCTAGAGACAGCCAAAGTACCTACTGATATGAAAATTTCTGTCACCTGCTGCGCATGCGCTTGTTGTGCCTCGGCCACGCTCGCTCGCTCGGCAATCTTCGGCTCCTTCCGCTTGCTTTGACATTCCGACTCTCGTTCTACCTATTGAACGTTACATCGCGGAAATAATTTTCCTTTTGCTTTACATTTCAGAATATTTAGGTTGACAATGACAACCTCTGGAATAATTAAAACCTGGGGAACGCCGCATGCCAATTTCTACTAAAACAGCAGATTAAATCACCTTCTTGATGACCTCGCCCAAGAAATTTGGTATGCAGATCAAGTTATTGTGCCAATTTTCAGATTTTTATTCAGAACATTTTCCTATATACAGACATCATGGGGAGGGAAAAAAAGAATTCATAGTAAAATGACACGCGGGCATAATTTGCAAATGGTCATAATTTTTTTCCCCCCCCTAATTGGACTAACACAAAAATTCAAACGTTACCGAACAGCGAAAATCCGTCACTTTACACCAATACCGAACCCGGGTACAGCTCATTATACTTTCATGGCCATTAATAGTTACCTTCGACCCTGAAAATCTCAATCCACTGCGAATAAACTGAGCAGTGGTGAGTTTGAGTGTGCTTTGTGTATGAACAGAACTATGTTCGCGAATTATTCTGAATTGTAAAACGGAAGGAAATTATTAGGAAACGTCTCCCAATTCAGCGAAGTGTTGTTTAATACGTAGAGAGTTGTAATATTATTACGCATGTTGCGGCATGTATAGCGCAGATAATAGAAAAACATTCACAGCACTAGGTATTATGGCTGTCTCTAGACGCCCGTTTCAGTCGTGGCCAGACTGGCCTGGCGCAACCCTCCATGCTACTCTATATCAAGCAAGCCTTTTAATGTACTGATAACTACCACATCCTCCCTAATCTGTTTAGCGTATTCCATCCTTGGCCTCCCTCTTCTTTTCCCACCCCACACACTTCCCTCTAATGCTTTTCCGCAAACCCCTACCGTCCCTGTTTCGCAGCCATATAACGACGACACGCTCCATACGAACATTTGAATAGTAATATTCACACATATTACCCATTAGTAAATTCCTCTTTTTTTTGCAAAAGCCTTCCTTGCCTGTGCTATCCTGACCCTTTATGTCTACTATACTTCTACCATCCCTAGTTGTTACGCTCCCCAAATAGCAGAATTCCTTAACTTCCGTCAAAATATCCATATAACGCCACAATCCATACAAAACATTTTTAGCAATTATTTCCTAATATTCCTCTTTTTCGTGAAAGCCTTCCTTGCCCGTGCTATCCTACTCTTTATGTCTTCTACCATCCCTAGTTTATACGCAGCCCAAGTAGCAGCATGATGGGCGGACAGAGTAACTAACAAGGAAGTTCTAAACAGAATAGGGGAAAAGCGAACAATATGGAGGAAGTTGACCAAGAGAGAGGATAGATTAAGAGGCCTCGTTTTAAGGCACAAGGGTCTTGTAAAATTAGCATTAGAGGGAAGTGTGTGTGGGATAGACTACACTAAGCAGATTAGGGAGGATGTGTGTTGTGCTAGTTATGATTAAATGAAAAGGCTTGCGCAAGATAGGTTAGCATGGCTGGTCTTAGGACTGAAAACCACGACAACAACAACACTTGTTTAACTTAAGACTAATTGAATCTGTGCATGTTAAATTAGTAGAGATTGAATACAGTAAAAGCAAAACCTTTAAAATTGAGTACATGTTAATGTTTCAAATATTTCTTCTTTCTTGTTGCAGGAGTGGTTATCAACGGCTGTGGAGCTTCTTATTAAAGACTGCTGCTGAGATCTTTACTACCTTGTACATTTTTTCCTGTGTGTTACCAAAAAAAACAACAGGATATTTGTTACCGTTGTATATGTTTTGTTTAACATTGTCCTCAAAGTTTATCTATTCTAAACATAGCTGTTCCCACAGAATTCCAGAAATGACCTATCATCCATTTACAAAATACCACCTCTCCCTGCCTCGCCTAACCTTCCTGCTTCCACCGTGCTTAAATTCTCAGCTCCCTTTCAACTGTTAAGTTGCGCATCTTTGTGTTATGCTACATCTGCCTTTATGTAATAACAGGCCTCTTCTCTTTCATGGAATGACCATATAGTATTAAAGTACAAGGTCTTTCCCGGTGAATGGCGTGTATAAATTTCGCTCGGGTTCCCAACCGGGTCAGATATTTTAACGGCGACGTTTCGATGTCTTGCTCTGCCGTCACGTTCATGCTTACACTTGCCGAAATTGACACTTCAGTCTGAAGATGATGGCAGAGCGAGCCACCGAAACGTCACCGTTAAAATATTTTGACCCGGTTGGGAACCTGAGCAAAATTTATACATCGGTGAAGTAGTTGCGAGACTCTTCTGTTGTGTCTAAATACTTGATGTTTGATTTATTGCTAACCTAATGATGCTATACTATATATTGTGTTGTTGGGAATAAAGACTACAACTTATATCTTTACACTTTATTGTCTCTACCAATTTAAAAATCCTTTTGTTTGATTTTAAAAAAGAAGTCCTGCTGTTGGCTGCGCCAACAGGTGTACGAATGAAATCGCCCCAAGTCCTATAGACGAAAAGAAAAGCTTTCCTGTCCAGCGTTGACACTTTCCAGGTTCCACAGCTTCCCGGCCCGGCGTTTCCAGGAGCGAGTTGGGCCCCTGGCCCCCACGCCCCAAGTCTACGGGCTCCTCAAAGGTGGGTCTGCCCTAAAAGTAACTTACATAGAACATAAAAGAAAGGAAAATGACACCACACTTGTGGACTACCGTAAACTTGGAACACAGTTACTGGAAGGCTTCTCGGTGCAGGAGAAGAGACTCGAGGGGGGGCGGCTACTTCACGGCTGTTGATCTGGAAAAAAATGTGGCCACGAAGGAAATGACGTCTGCATAGTATGAAATGAACTTGGAAATAAATAATTTGTCATTAATGGCGGTAACGTCAGAAAGCCAAGTTAACTTTTTTGAATTGAAGATGAGTTTGGTTACGGCAGTGAAGTCGCAACCAATGTCCAAAAACTGGAAGACGTCTCTGCCGCTACCCCCTACAAAATTGAGGAATTGGACACCAGCAATAAATTAAATTTAAATCTACAAAACGTGGAACAAGGCTAGTTTAGTAGCGGCAGTGACTAGACGTGGTCTATGAAGGCAACGTAGATGTGTATATATATCACATTTCATTTCCTTATTCCATTTTAATTGAAGGCAAGCCCAACACTCAATTATACAACAACAGAGTTCGTAATTACAAAAAAAAGGTGGGGGGGAGATGTTTTCCAATTTTTGACCTTCACTGCCATAACCAAACGCTTCACTGGTTTTCAGCCAATGGCTTGTCAGTCAATTGTGATAAAACTCACTTCATGCAGTTTCAGACAAAGAATGCCAATTTAAACTCAATAAAAGTAGCAACAAATAATTGTGAAATAACTGAAGTTGAATGTACAAAATTTTTAGGTACATCCATGGACAATAAATTAAACTGGAAGGATCATATTAATATTCTCCTACGAAAATTAGGCTCGGCGGCGCCAACCTTTGCTCTTAGAGAATTTTATGTCAAGTTGTAGTGATCCTAACATCATAAGAAAATTAGTTTATTATGCATATTTCCACTCTATAATGACATATGGTATAATATTCTGGGGCAATGCATCAGGGGAAAGATAAAATATTTACACTTCAAAAAAAGGCTGTTAGAATATTATGATGTCAGGTCTCACCAAAAACATCTTGTAGGGGACTTTTCAAGAAAACTGGAATACTGACACTCATATTCAATCACTCATGTTATTAATAACAGTAACATCTTCAGATATATTACATGACTTTGATACCAGAAGTAAAAACAATTTACACAAGGAAGGAAGGAAGGGAAGTCTCTAACCGTAATACAAAAGGATGTACATTACAATGCCATCTATTAGCATATTTAATAAACTTCCCACCTCCATTAAACAATTAAAAATAAATCCAAACAAGTTCAAATATGAACTAACTGACTTCTTACTAAGGCAACTCCTTCTACTCTGTTATGAAGCTGAATGTATCATTTTAGGGGTAGATATTTATAATTATGAAAGAACATTATTGGAACACTAATTTTTTAGTATAGGATGTAAAAATATTTATCAATTTTATATATAAGGTACAAATTGTATGTCTTCTGTATAGAACTTAAGAAAATCTTATTATAAGTTAAAAGTAATCAATAGTTACAGTATATTCTAATATTAATAAAGCAACCTAACTATGTAAAATCTCTGACTCGTTCCACATCCTTGAAGCTTGTGCTTCTCTATAGGATTTATGGAATATGATTTTATACTTATACTTCTTCAATTCAAAAAAGTTAACTTGGCTTTCGGATAGGCGTCGAGTGTCTCAGATAAGATTATTTTGCCGATGACTGCTGTATCATTTACAGAAAAAAAATTTTTTTTTTGAAAACGTCCGAGATGCAAATATTCTTCAACCTGATCGATCTTAACAGAATCCATAGTTTGGTCGGACGAAAATGGGGGGTGAAAAGTGAACGCGGCGGCAAAAAGTGAAATCGATTTTTCAAGTTGAATGCTAATTAGGCGGACGAAAATATATTACAAGTGGACACTTGCAAATATCTGGGCGTAACTTTGATCAAAAACTTAAATTGGGGGGAGAACAACGCACAAGTTCAGTAACTGGGAAAGGAAGGTTGGAGGGCGATTCACGCAGTCAGTACCAAAGACGTGGCTTATAGGAGGTCTCTGTCCTGGACAGGGAAGGAAGAGCAAGTATTTCTTAGAGGCACGGGTAATGTGGAGGAGGGCCAGGCAGGCTCTGTGCAATGCCTGGAGTCATTTTTTTTGTTTTTTTATTGGGTTAACAGGCTACATGAGGGTGATCCTGAAACAGGCAACTCCCCTTTAATAGCATAGGAAGGGAATTGAAAAAGAGGGGATGCGGGAGGTAGAGCAAGGGTTACCTAGGGCCCCTGGGCTATGGTTTAAGGATCCTACCCTCGCGGTGTTTCACCTAAAGAGATGCAGGGAAAACCCTAGAAAACCTGCATCAGGAAGGTCGGGGGGCATTGGATACTATTCTCACGCCCTTCCGAATGACGGGAGACGAGTCTGCTGTGGGGACGCAGCATTCCCTTCTCCGTGTCTCCACCAATTTCAGGAGGCAGTTGGGCCTCGACTGATCCAATGGGATCAGCGGACAGCTCTTGCCATATGCCCAAGGTCTTTGACCCCAGTACATATACCTCCTAAAATAGGTGAAGGTGTCTCGGCATGTGAGAACTTTGATAAAAAGTACCCAGAGAGAGAGCAGGAGGCATTCCCGACATGATCAGGTAAGCCCCGCAGTCACTCTGGGGTGAAGCGCCTGCGAGAAAACTCCCGCAGCGCTCTATCACACCTCAACGCCTGGAGTCATATCAAAACTCGTATTATATACATATACCGACATATGTAGCTTGTGAGAAAGGATTAATGAGAGAAGACAAGGGTGAATAGGACCGTAAGAGACTGGAATGATTTGTAAAAATATTTAGGGGACAGAATTAGGGAAATGGTTTAACTTAATTTATTCACGCTTAGAATTAGTATTTGTATATTGAATGTTTATATTACTATAATTATATTATTATTATTATTTTGCTTGTTGTATGCATTTCTTGAGTATTTTGAATTTTTTGTTCGCATTTGTTCGTTGTAGTTGCTGCTTTGAATTTAACCATATCTAATTGTTCTATTTCTGGTTTGCGTGGTTTACCTGCAATTCTCCGTTTCTTTGGTTTATTTCTGCTCTCACCATTCATTCTGTGGCCTGTGCGCTAAATTTTAGTTGTGATATTTTTTTATTATGTTTAGTTTGTCACTTTTTTCTTTTTTAATTCGTTCATTTTCATTATTATTATTTTTATTTCTTCAACTTGTATTCCCTTTTATTGGGATGTTGGATGTATGTCGCTCAGACCCATTGTGACGTGATAAATCTATCTATCTATCAATCAATCGCATCACCGCCATTAAAGACGAGTTAAATGAAAATTATTTTATTTGTTTGTTAATTTCATACCGTGCAGACAACAAAAAAAATAATTGAAAAAGTCATTGTTCGTGCGCAGGAAGGGAAGTGGTCTTTAAGGTTGAATCCAACCGAAATTGCTCTGTTTGTTGGAGGATTACTAATAACTAAGACAGGCGCAAATATCCATGGTTAAAGACACAGAGAAGTAGACAAATAACATAGTAAATTAAGGAGGTAAAAAGAGAGAGAGATACAACAGTAACGAGGATGATTCACTTCAAAAACCAAGCTTAAAGAAGTATAGAGGCAAAGAAATTAGCCTGATATTACGGAAACGTAGCCGTTGATGGATTTAAGTAACGAAACGTGTTTCACAGTGGGTTTGATATTGATGAAATACATTCATAAAGTGAACTTCTCGCTCTTCCAATGGAGTGGAAAAAGAAATGATTTTGTTTAGTACATGACGTTTCCCCGTCTCTGTAGTGTGTGTGTGTGTATTAGTAGATCTCTAAATGACAGATACTTGACATCTGGTCTTTATTTATTTATTTTTTCACTTACTATTCCCTGTAGTTTGTGCAATTGATCCACTGGCGTTCCAATTAGGGATCCCTACCTGATTGTGCTGCATTGTTTCTGTTACGTCAATCGTTAAATAAAAACGTACATTTTAAAAGTGAGGTACAAAGATGAATTTATTGAAAAATTTTCACACCTGTCCTGTTGAGTGTCCCCTGAGTGTGTGTGTGTGTGTGTCACTGTCACCACTCGTCAACGAGGGTGATTAGCCGATCACACTCCGTACAGGAATTAACTACCCTCTCAGATGACTCAGTCACAATTGGTTTAAGGAAGGTGCTCAGAGTGAAACTTTCTAAATTAATGTACTCAACAAAATAGATACGGTGGTCAGAGTGAAACTATCTCAATTAATTAACTCAACAAAATAGATACGGTGGTCAGAGTGAAACTTTCCCGATAATTTTATTTACAATTGACGTAAGGAAAATAGATGCGGTGGTCAGAGTGAAACTTTATCAATTAATTAACTCAACAAAATAGATACGGTGGTCAGAGTGAAGCATTCCCGATAAATTTATTCACAATTAACGTAAGGAAAATAAATGCGGTGGTCAGAGTGAAACTTTATCAATACATCGAAAGAAAGTACGGTGGTCTGAATAAAACTTTCTCAGTAATTTTAATCAAGATTAATTTAAAGAAGATAAAGACGATGGTCAGAGTGAAACTTTCTCAATTAATTAACTCAACAAAATAGAAGAGAGGATATTTTACCCTAAAACACACTTATTTGAGTCGTGTCTTTGTATCATTACTTATTTTTTTATTATATTTCTTCTTAACTTTTTACAACCCCCCCCAACTACTCTAATAATAAGATTAATGTATCATTCGCTATTTATTTCTTAACAATTTTTTCTATACCTATTAGGACCTATTTCGTCAATATTTTATTTTAAATTATTATTTCCTGAATTTTATAAAAACACTTAACTATTCTCTTCAAACACACACAAAACAACAACCTACCTATTTAATAACTCTACACCCCAAAAAACAACAACAAAAACCAACCACCACCCCACCCCCCCCCCTCCATACCCACACCACCCACCCCACCCCCCCCCCACCCCCCCCCCCCCCCCCCACCCCCACCCCCCACCCACCCCACCCCCCCACCCACCCCCCCACCCCCCCCCACCCCCCCCCCCCACCCCCCCCCCCCCCCCCCCCCCCCCACCCCCCCCCCCCCCCCCCCACCCCACCCCACCCCCCCCCACCCCCCCCCCCCCACACACCACACAACACCACCCAACCACCCACCCCCCCCACACCCACCCCACCACCAAACCCACCCACCCCACTCACATACCCCCCACCCCACACCCACACCACAAACCACCCCCCCCCCACCCACCACCACCACACAAAACCACACCCACACACCACTCACCCAAACAAACCCCACTACCAACAACCACCCACCAAACCCCCATACCCCCACACACAAACCCCTACCCACCACAACACACCCACATCCCCCCCCCACAACCCACACCAAACCCCCACCCACAAACACCCACCACACCAACCCAAACCCAACTAACCCCCACCCCACAACCACACCACCCCCACCAAAACCCCACAACCCCCCACAACACAACCCAACCACCCAACCAACAAATCCAACCCAACAAACAACCCCACCCAACAACCCCCCCCCCCACCCCCACACCACACCCCCCACACCACTACCATACCCACCCCCCCAACTCCATCTCACCCACCCACAATTCGGTATCATCCCCAACCTATGTGACACCAAAACCATAACTCACCGTGACCCCTCATACCCCCCCCAGAACAATACCCCCACCTTCTAGACCCTCCCCCCCCCAGAGAAACCCACCCCCCCTCCAACTCTCTCCAAAACCTTATAACCACAATTCCAATCCCACACACAACCTCTAACACCAACCACCTTTACATGAATCGTGTGCCATAATCAATCTCCAATCCTTGACTCTCCCATTATATAGAATTTATTAATCTCACTAAAACAACCCATTAGACTCCACTAACTCTTTAACCTTACCCACTAAACACACATCATTACAACATGTACAACATAAAAAAAAATACAAAAAATACAAAAAAAATGACACAAGTCAACCATCCCAAATACTTCCAAGAACTCCACCCTGATAACAATAAAAAGAACAAACTCCCACCAATTAAACAGTCTCACAAAACACTGTCCAAAAAACCTGAAGTTCCCCCCCCCTTCCCCCCACTTCAATCAAGAGACTGTGTAGAGACGCTCAGCCTGCTATGAGTCAAATACTCCCACTATAATATGCCTCAATCAATAAATCACCCCATACTCAAAGTAGACCAATTGCACTAGAATGATAGTTATACAACACCCATAATGTAGTTCCATGACATCACCTCACCCGTCTATTAATTCCATACACCTCTTTGTTCAACGCCCGCACCGAAACATCGCTACACCCCATAGATGTTAATGCCGCTCCGCATCTCTAACATCGAGATCTCATACTCCGTGAACCACCCTCATGAGATTTGACCTCATGTATCTAAAGCACCGATCAATCCCTCTAACTAAAATGAACTCATTTTCCACTTTCTAATTCCAAACTATTCACTACCTATACTACACAATCAATTTATAAATCTTATCTACACTTTTATCCAAATCATATAACCCTTCCAGACACCTATAAGCCCACTATTCCTTAACAACACTACCACCTGAAACTCATTCTTGATCTGAAGCCTATCGTGTGTGTGTGTTATCAGAGAGTCTATAAAGAGAATGCAGACTCTTCTCTCTCGCTCATACTCTTCACGCTATGAAAAGTGCAATATCAATGCAGAACTGCTCATTATCTAGTGCTAATAATACACAAATCAAACCACTTGTTTAAAATATACACATTCAGTATAAATCGTCAACAAGATGAAACCTAATGTCTCTCATTAAATCAGGTGATAATACAGACAATACTGTCTGGTAGAAATGTATAATAGAACACATCTAACTGTATGATGTGTGTGCCTGTGCTCTGATATATACAACAGTGACAAGTGTGTGCCATTCAAGGTCCATTGAGGAGATAGTATGTTAAGTATGACTGTGTGTCTGGCGCCCCTGCGGGATAGAGATTTAGTGGTGTGATCCACTTAACAGACAGTAGTCCTAATTTCTTCTCATCTATCTTCACCAATTAATTTTCGTCCAAATGGTTTGAATACCTTTTTCTCACCGATCTGTGTGTAGTTACGCTTAGACATCTTCTCAAAGTCTCCGTCGCTCGCATGTGTCTGTGGTGTGCTCAATTTTCCCACTGCTATGGTGCTCCTACTCTCACTGTCCGACGCGACTCTCTCTCTCGACTGTCTAGAATATGTGTGTAGAAGTGCTCGCTACATCCATACCCTAGGGACGTTTTGCACCCGATCTTGTTACAAGACCTACAAGTAAAAATATTGGTTGTTGTATGATATGGTTAAGTGTCTATCTGAGTGTGGTGGGTTTCTGAGTAAGGTGGCTGGTGCTGCATTGGACTTATTTTCCACTCACACAAGTCACAGATCCATTGTGTTCTGCTCTGATTACCTTAGAGGTATGATGATAGTCTTGGGAAGTATTCCTACTTGGGGACTGGAGCAGTGCGAAGAAAGTCAAGCTCCTCAAACTTGATCCAGACTGAACATGTAGCAGGGATAACCAGTAGACTATGTGCTGAAGGAGCAAAGCAGCGCTCGTGGCTTCCGAACTGTTGGTCGAGGGATCAGGGCTTGTCTCTTCATCACCACTTTCAGTTTACGAATCCGAACCTTCCTCGTGTATTTTTTTTGAACCACTATAGAATGTTAACCACTGAATCCACCGTCACGTGTGTGTGCTGGCAGTGTGAATACTCACACACAACAACAGACCAGAGGAGAAGTATCCATTAAGGTTTCGCTCTCTCTCTCTCTCTCACACAATTTATCACCACGTGAAGACCCATATGAACTGCAGCACGCGCTCTTCGACTACTCTAACGCGCGCTCCGCTGTTTGGCTGTGAGGACCAGTGTAAACGCTGGCACCCGCGAAACGTGGGGATGTCTGAGCAGCTCGAAGGTGGTCAAGCGGGGATGATGCGTGTAATCACGAGACGCGCGCATTGTACAACCGAATTTTTTTAAGCCCTTGTTCGTTCGTCTGAAGGGTGACTCGCAGCCGTTAACGCGATCCGTGTTTTGTACTCTGACACACTAGCATCATCACATGTCAAGAGATCTTCTCGGCGTTGTAGTGCTGTCTAGATGGAAGCTCTGTGGATACTTGTGTAGTGTTGCTCTCGCCACCAATGGCACGAATGGGGGAAAGATTACTGACGGGGAGATAGAAAGAGAGGATAGTAGTAGGTGAAGAAACGCTAGACGTCAAAGTAGAGACTATTGATAGAGTTAATGGTGGATGAGGTCGTTGATGGCCCGCGCCTCTGCGTCTTTCCCGTGTGTCACATCACACGCGCTATCTCTTGTCACGCTCAGAGGCGGGTGTGGTGTCGGATTCCTTAGCGTGGTAGCTACGTGTTCTGAGATCTCTGTGAAATCACCAGGTGGGAGTCAGCAATTCACAAGCGTCGATGTGACTTGAGTAAGGTGAAGTGGTGAAGTAGGAGTAGTAAGCAGGAATGTGTGCAAGGGGTGTGGAGGGAGGGATAGAGAGAGAGAGAGAGAGAGGGAGGAGCGTGGCAGAGGGGAGCGGAAGCGCTAGGACACTCAGGCTAACGTTTTTTGCTGTGTTGTGAAGAGACCTGGGAAAGGTGGGTTGGGTGTCGGGAGGTACGGTTATGGTGAGTTATTGGTTTATATATTTGTTTATATATAAACACAAGCTCTGCAGATAGCAATGACACGTGACCTTCTTGACGTCATTGTGGACGTTGTATCATTTGCGTCATCACGCTCGCTGTAGAAACTCTCTTCTGTTCTCGCGATTTTTTTCGTCATGTTTTATCATAAATTGCAATACTAGGAACTTTTCTGGATTAGACCAGCGTTGAGTGTGATGTCTTGCTGATAATTTGTGCAGAGCCGCTTGATGTGTACGTAGGTGATGACAAGATGTGAGTGTGTTTTCGAGGTCTCTGTGGCTTTTCTCTCCTTTTATTGCATCATGTAATTTACTGTAAATCTATGGGTCGTACGGTTGTCGAGATTTTGAGAAGGTGTCTCGGTGAGTTTCGGACTTTGCAAGATTGGAAGTTTGTTCTTTGTTTGAAGTTTGTCTGTGTGAATAGGTCCTGGTGGAACTTTGATTTGTTTGGAAGTGAGGTGGCGGCTTCAACGTGAGTTAGATACTGTTCTAGTGGGTGGAGAGTAACGTGGTGACCAGAGCGTGCTGTTAATCGGATAAAATTTATGCCTAATAATCGGAGTGGCATTTTATTCACACGAACCATTCGAGCCCAAGCCAACCCCTCTACCTAATTGTTGAACTGTTCGACTGTACGCCCTTTATTTCCGCATATTGAGCCTCCCAATATCTCGATACTGTGCGGAAAGACCAGGGTTAAGGGTTTTAGGATCGCGCTCTAATGAAGTATTTTGCATTATGAAAAAATTCGTGAGAGGGGTTAATCCCATATGTGGTAATGTGATGTGAGACTTCCCAGATTCCTCCCCTCCTTAAGCGCGATCTTCGTCCTAATTAGTTAGGATTCCATCATTTCCTTTGCAAAACCATTACTGAGTCAGTTCTTTGTTATCACTTCATCTGGTTAACTATTCACACACACCCTGATGTTTATCCCAATGTTAGGGTGTGTCTTGGGCAACTAGACCGCGACCGGACATCGTTCGCCCAGACGTGTCCCCCCTTTGCACAGAGCTAACTATGGCTTACGACCCCCTCGTTGTTACGCTCACGTGATGAGTGAGTCGTGGCGTGCGCTTATTGTGTGTGTGGTGTATGTCCATAACTGTGCTGTTCGGTCTTGTAATTTGCAATTTATTGAGTGTGTAGTTATTTGCTATTCGTAATTTACGTCAAAAGTCAGGTTCAAATCGAAACATTCGCGCACGGCCAATGATAATCGCTTCTTGAAAAACTACCCATTCTATAATGTCTGACTCTTTGTACGGTTTTGTACTCGTTGCATAAATTTGTAAAATGATTCCCTCTCGGATCAGTAAGGTTGAGTTGTTAGCGAACCACGCTGCTCTAGGAGTTGTTCACCAGGAGTCAACTGTGAACCACTGCCACAACTAGATCGCGGATCTACGCAGTGTAGTATGAATAGTCACTGACTAAAGGAGTTTTTTTTTTTTTATGTACTACGGTATGTTCTAGAGAATTTTGCTACCGCTCTGTGTCACCCCCCCGAAGAATGGAAGGAATTCGGACTTAGCCGAAAAACGAAAGCGTGAATTCTTTCCTCTCTCATCCCTGAAGTGGTGATTGGATTGACTCCACCTGATGATATTCCTCAAAATGTAGTTCCATGCGAGATCCGAACCCGTGACGGCGTGCTACTCCAGACACCGGAGAGAGACTCATGCCTCAACGACCTCAGCCACCAGCTCGTGGTGAGGGAACAACCTTTAATCTTCATCAAGAGCCTTTATTTTACACACTTGTGAATTAAGGTGAACTTCCACCACTGAGGGACAGATGGCGTTGGACTCGCACCTGCCAGTTCAGTTGTTCAGGGTGTAGTTTACTCCAATTAAAAATGTTGGCCTGGCTGGGATCCGAACCCCTGACCAAGTCCTCCACGTCCTGGTGCCTTTACAGCCTCAGCCACGAGGATTTCACACACAACAGAGTCTTGAATGTCAGTCACATGTGAATAGTGTTGGGACTTTGTAAATTTTTAAATATTGAGATCTCCTTCTCTCGTCCTCTTATCGTGGATATCGGGTTCCAACTTTTCATTTCCCTTATAAGCTGCACACTGGGATTTTCCCTCGAAGATAAAAATATTCACGGACGGTCAGACTTGAACCCAGGACGTTCAGTTCTCTGGACCATGACCCTGACCTCTCAGCCACCGTGCTGTACGCTTCAAGGTTCCTTTAGAATACCTCAAGAGGGACGCGAGTGCGGACTTGGGTATATATAAAAGTTAGTAGCAGACATGGAGGGACCGTGGTGCTGGAGCTGGCAGACAGATGGCCTCAGGGTAGTTGCCTGGAGTAAAAACAGGAACCTGGCTGGGCTCCGAACCCGTGGCTACAGGAACCACGTGATGCTGCCTCAACAGCTTCAGCTACACCAACTCCTGCCCTGACTCCTCATGAATCTCCCTCGTGCTTCCAACCCTTGACTGTTGGCTAGTATTTAAAAATAACTGAGCCCTCCCCGTGGCTGCTGGACAACTTTACACCTCTGGAGGCTGTCATGGCGAGTCCAGGGAAACAGGATCTCACCTCTGAAAATATTTAGGAGGGGTCAGGGACGGAGCCCAGAGCTCGAGGACTTGCTGTGCCCTGAGACCAAGATGGACGCCATGAGCCACGGGGCTGCTGTGACGTCACGAGCCCTGGACAGGGGTTCACAAGCCGCTCGCTCATGAGGAATCCACCAAGAGAGAGAAAAGTTGGGATGCGCGCGCAGCTTATTTCAATTTATTCGGTTTTTTCAATAGATAACATAAAATTGGGACTTTGTACGCTGACATTTCTCATAATCATGGTCGCCGCCATCAAAGTCCACGTTACTCTTAATAATAAACCAACATTTATAATAAGACACAGGTTACGTGCTTAAAGAGCAATGGCGTCCAGAGTCGCTCCTCATAGTCATCCCTTATTCAACACCTGGCAGGATTCTAACACGTGACGAGTCTCTTTCATGCACGGAATAAGATATTAAACCATTCATATCTAGTTTTGACGTACAATAAATTGTAAAACTAAATTATTTGACAAAGTTTTCATCTCACCAACGTATAAATTTTCGTCCAATAAATAGTTAAAAATATTGTTCATAAGGTTTTACACTGACCGCCGTACATTTTATCGTGAAATAAATTGTGAAACTTTAACTCATATCACACTATAGTATTTTACGTACCAAATTTCCTAAAATGGCAACACTCTGAGCACCGTATTTGTTAATGGATTAAATTGTAAAAAATATTTTTTTTACGAAACATTAACTTTGTTCACTAAAGCTATTTTTCATATCGTTAAAGAGAATAAATTGAGAAAGTTACACTTTAAAAGCCATATTTATATTTTTATCCCTTTAGAGGTAAGAAAATTATTGACGCAGTTACTTATATATTTTCTTAGCAAACAAAAAAAACCACCGCACAAATAAAACGACCGTGCAAAAATACAATTGGACCACCGTACTCGTTTCTTCCATCATCCAATATATAAATAATTAAAATGGAAAGGAAAAAAACAACAATCTCATCACCGTACTCATTTAATTTCTTCTTCTGTAGTTCATTCCGGATAATTTGAACAAACAATAAAAATTTCCGGCTACCGTACGCATTCATTTTTTTTACTGGAAATCACGAAATAACAATCTGACCACCGTACTCATTCATTTTCTACTGGAAATCACGAAATAACAATCTGACCACCGTACGCATTCATTTTCTACTGGAAATCACGAAATAACAATCTGACCACCGTACTCATTAGTTTTCTCCATTTTGATTCTCGTCACTATTGTGTTTCAATCCATGTGTCGCACTTTACATGAAAGTTGAGAAGCGCCTGCAGGTAGTTCCTTGTTTTCGTTCTCACCTTCCTCAACAGGAAATTGGGATGTTGAAGGCTGACCTTTCTCATAATAGGTTTCTGACTTAAATATTTACAATCAATAAAAAGACGTCCAACAAAGTCAGCATTGAATATATATATATAACTGTTTAATAACAAAAGCGACGTTTCATATCCATTTTGAGACTTCCTCAGGCTTAAAATTTCGGCTGCTGAGGGACTCAAGATGAAACGTAATGTACTTCTAAATGAAACATTGCTTTTTTTAAATTAAATAGTTACATAATTTAATGGTGTATTTTTTTGGCCGTCTTTTTAATATATTTTGTGTATAAATATTTCTTAGATGGAACAGCGATGGCGCTCATGATAGTTATTTCACCCTGTCCACCGTATTTATTTTATATAAATTATCTGTGAATACCATTATTGACATAGTTTCACTCTGACCACTGTATTTATTTTTTTGTTACATTACGTGTGAATATTATTACTGAGATAAATTAAACTTTGACCACCGTATTTATTTTATTTATATTATCTGTGAATATGATTATTGAAATAGTTTCACGCTGACCACCGTATTATTTATTAATTTTCATATCAATCTGTATGTTATGAGCAAATTCGTAACAACACAAGAAGAAATCTCTCTTTTTGAAACGGGCTTTCATTATTCCGGTATAAATCTATACAAGACTCAACCGGGAAGAAATTAAAGCGTTAAAGGTTAAAAAATTATTTATAGAGTCATAACGATTGGCGTGTATTATTCACTGAAATAGTTCGTAGATAAAGCGGACTAAAACATTTTGCTGGTGTATTTATCAAATTCTTCTATTTTTTTTACTACTACTGTACTCTACTGACTTATTTTCTTCCCCATGTTCGACTGGGAACCTACTACGCGCCATCTTCTGCTGCTGTCTCCTCCTCCTATGTCAACTGAAAATTGAATTTTATCTTTCCTCTTTTCGTCCTTCGATTCTTAATTGTAAAATTTTGTATATTTTTGTAATATTAAATTTGACGTATCCTATTTCCTCAACCGAGGACTAATGGATTAAATAATAATAATAATATAAAATTAATTATCATTCGTGTTATTGGGAAATATTTCACTCAGACCACCGTATTCATTTTATTTCAATAACTGTGAAAAATCATTATTGATAAAGTTTCACTCTGACCAGCGTATTTATTTTTTGTTACATTATTTGTTAAATATCTTTATTGAGATAGTTTCAGTAAAATGGCGGTTCATTAAAATTATTATTGACAATATTTCTTTCACTCTGAACATTGTATTTATTTAT
Organism: Eucriotettix oculatus; assembly: GCA_034510155.1. Classification (NCBI taxonomy): domain Eukaryota; kingdom Metazoa; phylum Arthropoda; class Insecta; order Orthoptera; family Tetrigidae; genus Eucriotettix; species Eucriotettix oculatus. Next base: position 67,634,013 of record CM067382.1, read on the forward strand.
TTTTGTTAAATTGTTTGGAAATAAAATAATTGGTCTCACACTGACCACAGTATTTATTTTTTGTGACTTAATAGTGAATATCTTTATTTAGAATATTACACTCTGACGACCGTATTTATTATTTGTGGCTTAATAATGAATATTATCTTTATTGAGAATTTTTTCGCTCTGATCACCGTATTTATCATCTTTGAATTAATTGTAAATAAAATAACTGAGAATGTTTCACTCTGCCCACCGTATTTATTTTCTTTTAAATTTCTTATAAATTTCATTTATAAGGAAAAAGGACGAGAGGAGCAGAAGAAAAGGCCAAGGTATTTTACTCGTGACTAATCATCATCTTTATTAACAAGGTACAAGTCGCCTGCAGGTTGGCAGCCCTGACCCTCTGACTGCTCGTGGTTGGATCACCTGCGAATAATAATAAAAAAAAGATCAGTAGAATCCATGGACAGGCTAATAAGGGTCCATCCCCTAATTGACAGGGTCACGTGTTTCCTGCTCATGAACTTGTGCCAATGCAGGATATTTAGATCCTCAATAACATCTCTGACGAAAATAAACTTTAAATGGTTACAGAAACAACACGAGAAAGAGATTAAAAAAAGAAAAATGTAAGGAGGCGGGAAACCCGCGAGAAGGGAAAAGTAGAGACAAAATACGAACAGCAACCGAGCCAAAGTAAAACAATTTCATTATAAGTAGAAAGAAAGAAGGAAGACAAGTATTTTATAGTAATAAAGGTGGATGGAGAAAGAAATAGAGAGGAATTTTGAAAAAACTGAAGAAGGAAAGGAAGGCAAGCACGAAGGTGGGAAGACGTAGAAAAAATAAAACATATACGCCGAGATAGGAAAACCGAACAAAGCTACGTAAATAATTAAAAAAATAAAGGGGATAAGCTTAGAAAACAAACGTAAAACAGTATAATTAATAGCGTAGTCAGAGAAATTAAAAAACAAACACAAACACACACGTAGTGACATCATAAAATAAGAGAGTAAAAGATAAAACAGTTGTAAAAAAAATAGGGGAAACCTCGAGGAAAGAAACTTTAAAATGTTAGAGGGGGGCGAAGAAGGTTTTCTTCCCCGTGAATTAGATTAAAATAAAATATTTTCAAGTATATTATATTTTACCCTGGGTTGAAAAACCCGCGAATTGTATTTGGTTACGGAAACGAAGGGGGAAAAAAAGAGAGAGAGAATTAAAGAAACGTAAGAAGGTGGAAAGACGAGGAAACTGAGAAGGGAAAAGTAGAGAGAGAGAGAGAAATATGAACATTTATAAGACACTTACCAAGCCAAAGCGAAACAATATTATTATAAGCAGAAAGAAAGAAAGAAGGAAGGAACACAAACCTGTAATGATAATCATAAAGGGCGAGAGGAAAAGAAAAAAAAACACGGGGAAAGAAAGGTTAAAATAGAGGAAATTTGAAAAGGAAGGCAAGTAAAAACACGGGAAGACGGAGGAAGGTAAAAAAACATACACACAACGAGGAGGAAGAAGAAAAAAAAAGAAGAAAGCTATGAAAAAAAATGGAACATAGCGGAGGTAAAACAGTGTGATTAATAGTAGCCAACCACTTATATATATATATATATGTTTAGGTACAAAGCTTCCTCCAACGTAACGCACCTGCCTCCAACTGTTCACTCATCTGATGACGCTGACGATGCTGATGAGTCATCAACGGATTCAGACGAATGCCGGACAAAGGCTGCAACAACAACAACACAAATAGGAAAAAAGTTAAAAAAAAATTAACAATTTTGGGGGGGAAATATTGAAGAGGTTGGAAAAGGACAATACGTGGAAAAAGAGTTAAAAAATATGAGGAAGGATGATTAACAGAAGAGAGAAGGGGAAAAAAACCCCAAGGTGATGGAGCGTAGTGGAACAACAAAGGGGCTGTTACGTTGGGAAGGAAGGGATAGATATATATTTATTTTTAACGGAAGTTGAGGAATTCTCTGCTACTTTCGGAAGGCGTAGAAAATAACTAAGGCATAGTAGAAGTAGAATAGACATAGCAAAGGCAAGGAAGGCTTGAGCAGAGAAGAAAATAAAAATAAAATAAATAGAGGGATTCACTTACGGGTAAGTAACAAACGTGTGAATGTTGGGGAAAACGGTTGCTAAAAATGTTGTTGGTATGGAAGAGCGTCGCGTTACGTGGACGATAGGAGTTGCGGGGAATGGAAAGGAAAAAACAAAAGGAATAGGAAGCCTTTGACATGTGGTGCAGTAGGAGGATGAATGAGGGTGAATGGGTGGATAGAATCACTGACGAGGAAGTTGTAAACAGAATAGGGGGGAAGAGGGAACAAAACGGAGGACGTTGGACCAAGAGAAGGGGGAATAGGATTAATAGGGCCACGAGGGTCTTGTAATTAGAGGGATGAGAGCAGAGGAGGGAGAGAGGGAATACAACATTACCCGGGTGCGTGATGTTGACGCAAGCCTTGTAGGTGCATCCAGCCTCGGCCTTGAGACCCGACGGCGGACAGAAGCAACGGTTACAGTTTTCCGAGTCCATGAAACTCGTCCCAGGCTCGCAGGTGGCGCTCGTGTCTGAAACAAGTCACATTCCCGACGTTTTTTTTATTATTATTTTATGGAGGGTGTAAGCGCCGGGGTCGAAGACCTCGGGCCGAGAGTTGTTCCGCAGATCCCAACTGGAGGGGGTTTCGGCAAGCCGGCCGGACTGCCTCCTGAAAAACTTGGTTGAGACGCGGAGAAGGGAATGCTGCGGGAACCCCAGTGTCCCCCGACCAGCCTGATGCAGGTTTTCTAGGGCGGTTCCTCCAGTTTAGGTTGAAAAACACCGCGAGGGTAGGATTCTTTTAAACTACAGCCCCGTGGACCTCTAGCCAACGCTTCCTCGCCTACCTCTGCTTTAGCTTCCACATTCCCTCCCTTCTTTTAGAATTCCCTTCCCTCCCGCCGCTTCAGGATCACCCTCCATGCAGCCTGTTAACCTCCCTTCCTCCTCCTCCCTCCACCCCAAAAAAACCCTGTAAACTTGTGAGGCTGTGAGAGGTTTTCTCTCGCAGGCATTTCCTCCCCCTTCCCCCACTGAGAGGCTTCACCAGAAATATGTCGGGAATGCCTCGTATACTGTTTGTTTTTTTGTTTTTGTTTTCAAAGAAGCCGGGACACTTTCACCTATTTTGGGAGGTTTGTACACCTTGGGCAAGAGTTGTCGTCCGCTGATCCCATTTTATCAGTCAGTCGGCCAACTGTCTCATAAAACTGTTCTTGAACACCACGGAGAAGGGAATGCTGCTGCGTCCCCCCCTCTCCCGTCATTGCCATAGTAGCTCCGACCCTACCATGATGCGCAACGAGAGGCGGGGATCCTTAAACTACAGCCACGGGGACTACAGTAGTCAACACTCAGCCACACTTCCCTTCCTATGTCGCCTGTTTCACAGGATCTCACCCCCTTCATGTTTAACCCTTAACACACCCCGCGCCCAAAAAAAATAAATTGTTACAGTGATCTGATCGAATCCGACCAAAACCACCCCAAATGAGTATAAAATTCTATTAAACATACAAGGAAATCCGACGCAAATTCTGAGAGACTTCCTTAACGTCATGCATTATTAGGATGTGAAGAAGATGCGACGAAAAAAAATATATATATATGTAAAGAGATGACACTTTCGAAACTCACCGCGGGTTGTACGGTGCTCCGAGGATTCGCTGGATTCCGACGAGTGGTGGACGTGGCCTGGAAAATAACAATTTAAATGTAGTAAGGTGAAGGGAAACCACACACTGCAAGGCAGGGAGAGGAAATTAAAAAATAAAAACGAAAAAACGAAAACAACTGTACGCTTCGCCGACGACTAAGTAGTATTAGCGGGAGACTCCAGTAGGGGGGATGAAACAGTAATAAAAGGCATGAAAGGCGGAGACCTGGGAGAAAGAGTTCGGATATGACGATTAAAACAGGGGAAAACCTGAGGGTGATGGAGTCTAGTTTCGGGAAACGACCGGGATAACAAAGGGAAAACCGTAATAAATGGCATGAACGGCGGAGTTGAGTATGAGGATCAACAGAGAGAGAGAGAGAGAGAGAGAGAGAGAGAGAGACAGAAAAAGAGAGAGAGACAGAAACAGAGAGAAAGAGAGAGAGAGAAACAGAGAGAGAGAGAGAGAGAGAAAGAAAAAGAGAGAAACAGAGAGAGAGACAGAGAAAGACAGAAAGAGAGAGAGACAGAAACAGAGAGAAAGAAAAAGAGAGAGAGAGAGAGAAAAAGAGAGAGAGAAACAGAGAGAGAGAAAGAAAGAAAAAGAGAGAGAGAAACAGAGAGAGAGAGAAACAGAGAGAGAGAGAAAAAGAGAGAGAAAGAAAAAGAGACAGAGAGAGAGAAAGAGAGAGAAACAGAGAGAGACAGAGAAAGACAAAGAGAGAGAGGGGGGAAACCAAGGTACTGCCAACTTTGTGAAAATTTCACACCGCGCACTCTTTCCCTCCCTTACTTTGCTATTTTAAAACATCATCTAGGTTAACAACGTAGGATCGTCATGTGTTATTTATCCTGCTTTGGTTAATCCTCAATATTTGAGCGGAATTAATCCGCCCCCTCCTCCCACTCCCCTATTTTGTTTTGTGTAACTGGACTTCACTATCAGGTGTTGTTGTTGTTCAATTATCAATTCGTTTAATTTTTGGGGGTTTAAGATAAAAAAAACTGATTAGTGAACAGACGCTTTGTTCTACAGCAATACATATATATATATATATATATATTTGTTGTTGTTGTTGATGTTGAGGTTTTCCAGTTGGTTGCTCCAGCGTGTGACCATTGGCTAAGAGGAGTGTTGGGGTTGCGTCACTCACACGTGGACGATAGGAGTAGCAGAAAAGGAGGGAAAGGGGAATAAATAGGAGCCGTTGAAAATGTAGTGCCATTAGGAGAATATGAGGTGATGTGGGTGGAGTGGATAGAGTAAGTAACCAGGAAAATTCTAAGCAGAATAGAGGGGGGAGGGAACGGGGAGAGAGGGGGGGGGGAGCGAGAACAATATGGAGAGGAGGAAGTCGAACCAAGAGGAGGGATAGATTAATAGGGCCACGGTTTTGAGGCACGAGGGGTCCTTGTAAAATTTAGCATAAGAGGGAAGCGTGTGGAGGGAAGAACAGGAGAGGAAGGAGGAGGAGGATAGGAATGCGCTAAGCGGATTATGGAGGGAAAGATTAGGGTTGTGCCTGTTACGAGGAAATGAAAAGGCTTGCGCCGCAAGATGATAGGTCAGCATGGAAAGTTGCGTCAGACCCTAAGTCTTAGGACCACAACATGTGGGGAAGAAAAAAGGGAGATTCACACTGCAAAGAGGAGGAGAAGAAATAAAAAAAACTCTACGCTTTACCGACGATATTGTGGTATTATTAGGGTGAGTCAGAAGGAGGAGGAGGAGACTTGGGAAACCGTAACAACATGAACATGGTACTGGAGGACGAGTGCAAGAGGAGGATTAGTAGAGGGAAAACGAAGATAATGGACCTTAGTTAGAGGGGAAAGCAGTGGAATAACAAAGGTTGGTAAGGGGGAGTGATTACCAGTAGTGAGGTTGACGCACGCCATCAACGTGCACATAGCTCGGGCCTTGATGCCGGAAGGTGGACAGGTGCAGGTGTTGCAGTTGTCCCTGTGAGGGAAGGACGACCCGGGGACGCAGGATTCTCCAGCAGCTGGAAAGAAAAGGAGAAACAGACACCATAAACAACCCCATCCCCGCGTGTCTGTGTGAGTGTGACTGGGAAAATTCAATTTTTATTATTTTTTTTTTGCAGAAATATTAAAAAACTTATTTAAGTTATTACAAGTTTAAAAAATGGCCAAAAACAGACAAAAAAAATTTATAGGGAAACATAAAAACAGAATTGAAAAGCAAGAAAGTCAAGGAAAGTGGGTGGGTGGAGGGGGGGAAGTAGGTAAGACAAAGATGTCCACGCTGTTAAACTTATATGTAGAAAGTTGAAAAGGTATCAAAAATGCAAGGAGAAGAAAAGAAATATATATATATATATATAGACAAACCCTAAGGTTCGCTGATGATATTGTGGTGTTAGGAGAGTCAGTCAGGAGGAGACAGAAAAGAAAAAAAACAAACATAATAAATGGCATGAACATGGTGCTGGAGGAATTAGTAGAGTGGAAGGGGAGGGGGGAAACGCAAGGTGATGGAGTGTAGTAGTAAGGAGGGGAAACAGTGGAATAACAAAGGCTGTTGTTGTTGTTATAGATTGCGGTAAGGGGGGATATATTTTTTATTTTTTTTTGGCGGAACGTTTGAGGATTTCTGGTAGTTGGTAGGACAGCAAAGGGGGGGGTGGTGAGGGGTGAGGGAGGGGGGGCAAGGAAAGTGGACACGGGAATTTTTTCTTTACGGGTAATAATATTAGGAAAATCGTCGCTAAAAATATGTTAGTTACGTGGGGACGACAGGAGTTGGGGGAGGAGGAGGAAAGGAGGAAAAAAAAACAAAGAATAGAAGCATTAGTAAACGTTGTAGGAGAACGAAAAAGGCTGTGTGGATAGAGTCACTGACGATGACGACGACGAGGGAGGGAGGGAAGTTGCAAAGAGAAAATAAGGAGGGAAGAACCAACAATATGGTGGAGGACTTTGGAGGGATAGGATTGACAGGGCCACGGTTTTAAGGCACGACGAGAGGGTCTCGTAAAAATATTATCATCACAGAGGGGGGGGAAGTGAGTGAGTGAGTGAGTAAGAACAGAAGAGAGGCCGAGGGAGGAAGGATGATGGGGGAAAACAACGCCGAAAAATTGAGGAGGATTTTAGGGTTGTTGCAGGTTACCGGGAACCGAAAAGGCTTGCGCAGGATAATAATAATAATAACAATCATACTCTTATTAGATCCTTGTAAAGAAGCTAAGTTTCAAAGGAATGAGTCAGGGCTGTGTAACTCATTTATTACATTTATTTTAATTATATATATAAAAAAAAGATAAAAAATATACTAATAAACCCAAAAAAAAATTTTTTTTTGGTCTAACCGAATAGAAAGGCGATTCCAACATTATATATATAAAACTAAAATCACTCGTCTCCGATCCTTCTATATAAAAAAAAAATTAAAAATATAATAAATAGGACTGAAGACCAAGACAAAGAAGACGACGAAAATCAAACTGTAAGAGGTAAAAGATGTTGTAAAAAAAATACGAAAGTAGAGTAGTGCAACAAAATAAGCGTCAAGTAAAGAAGAACCGTGAGGGGGGATGGAAAGAGATAAAATGAGAGTGCAGTGCTGCCAACCACACTGAACCAGAAACCGTAAACCTAAAATTGCATAATCTTTGAAAATGATGCACTAAATTATAATTAATCGTTATGTGCCTCGAAATTTTTTATCGTTTTAACTTTTAATTATTACATACAGAGGAAACAGGAGTGTATTTTCCTACGTGAAAGCCAAAAAAAAAACAAAAAAAATTCTGAGCCAATTGATGCTATTACAGGGTGCGCACTACTCCTGCATAATTACCGGCGAGTAGTTGAGTGAGGTTGACGCACGCCATTGCAGTGCATCCAGAGTGCGCCTTGAGGCCGGAATCAGGGCAGAAGCAGGTGTTGCAGTCGTCAGAATGCACGTACGAGGTCCCGGGGACGCAGGTTTCACCATCAGGAGCTCAACAACAACAACAGACACGGGCCACGGTAAAAAAAGGTAGTATTTGTGGGGAAAAAAGGTAAGGGAACGAGGCGCGGTAGAAAAGAAAACTGAAAAAGGAAGGAGGAGGGGGAGGGGAGAGAAGAAAAGGGTGAACAAATAAATAATTCACACTCAGGCCGGACCTGAAACGATAAAGAATCAGCGAAACCTTGACAATGGTGAAGATGACGAAGCGGTTACGTAACTGACAAACCAACAACAACAGAAGATTCACGGACGTCGTTTTGTTTTGGCCTTCGGGGGAAACTCCGGTGACGTCAGAGACGACGTCATCGCCTTTCGGACGCTTTATTTATTTATTTATCAAGTTGTCAACCCTTATAGACAGGCTTGACCTTGCGTCCTTCTTCCTTTGACATCCTCCTCCACATATATATATATATACATTTTTTTTCCGCCATCGTTTCTCCGCCATTCTTCAGCTCTTTTTTTGTCTCGGGTGTCTTGAATCTTCCCCGCCATTTTTTTCACCCTTTTTCTTTTATCAAACCCATTAGTTTTTCTTTCCCCCCCGTGTCGATCTCTGTTCTGTCCCTCTCTCTCCCCTCCCTCTCATCCTCCTCACCAAACAACCCTTTTATAGACCTAAGTTTCAGCTTTTTTTTCCCTTCTCCCATTGTGAAACACCCAATGATAAAGAGATTAATAATAATAATAAAATTTTGTTGGACATAAATATGAAAAAGAGAGAGACAATCACATTAAATCAAGAAAAGGGGGAAAAAAAATAATAAAATAACAACGTAAGACAAGTTACAGACCATGTTTTCCAGTCAACTGAACGTGACGACGTTTCGAATCCTGTCGTGCTATTATTTTTTTTTCAATTATTATTTTATTAAATCGGTTAACAACGTCTGCTATTCCAATCAAAAAATTAAATTATTTCCGACCGATTTTTTTTCTTCTTCTTCAGACAGTTTTTATTTTATTTTTTACTAAAACGACGTTTCGGCGCATATTCGCACAGGTTATAAACCTGAAGAAGGCTGCGTACAGGCGCCGAAACGTCGTTTGAGTAAAAATAATGTTTGGCCTATTTTTTTTTCTTCGGGCAGTTTTTATTTTATATATTTTACTAAAACCACGTTTCGCCGCACATTCGCACAGATTATAAACCTGAAGAAGGCTGCGTACAGTCGTCGAAACGTCCTTTGAGTAAAAATAATTTTTGGACTATTTTTTTCTTCTTCAGACAGTTTTTATTTTATATATTTTACTAAAACGACGTTTCGCCGCACATTCGCACAGATTATAAACCTGAAGAAGGCTGCGAACCTGGCGCCGAAACGTCGTCGTTTGAGTAAAAATAATTTCTGACCTATTTTTTTTTCTTCTTGAGACAGTTTTTATTTTTTTATTTCTTACTCAAACGACGTTTCGGCGCATATTCGCACAGATTATAAACCTGAAGAAGGCTAAGGCTGTGAATAGGCGCCGAAACGTCGTTTGAGTAAAAAATAAAAAAAATATAAACTGTCCGGTATGAAAAAAAAATCGGCCGGAAATAATTTTATTTTCGAGTCTGTTAAGACATATTTGAGGAGGACCAATTAAGAGACGTTTTGTTGTTAAAACCCAAAAATAATCGTTGTTGTGGTGGTAATCCTGTCCCCGAGACTGACGCACGCTAACCTCTCTCCCTAATCAGCTTAGTGTGTTCCACCCTCTCTGTTCACCTTTTCCCTCCCCCTATCAGCCTGTCCCTTTCAAATCTCTCCCCCCTATTCCGTTTGGGAACTTCCTAGGGAACGTAAAAAAGGCTTGCGCAAGATGAGCTGCAGGTAGCAACGGACCAGTGAAGACCACGACGACAACGAAACTGTAAGAGGTAAAAGTTGTTGTAAAAATACGAAAGTAGAGTGCAACAAAATAAGCGTCAAGTAAAGAACCGTGGAGGGAATAAAACGGGATAAAATGGCCGTGCGATAATAAACAGAGGTGAGGCGAAGGTTTAGGCTTGTCCCGTGCAGCGCAGACACTGAACCAGAAACAGGCGAGACTAAAATTGCAGTTAAATAATTGTTCTTTGAAAAGGTAAGTGACACGGAAAACTATAATTAAACGGAGTATATTTTACTACGTGAAAGCCAAAAAAAATAAAAAAATATTCTGAGCCAATTGATGCTATTACAGGGTGCGCACTACTCCTGCATAATTACCGGCGAGCAGCTGAGTGAGGTTGACGCACGCCATTTCAGTGCATCCAGCGTCCGCCTTGAGGCCGGAATCAGGGCAGAAGCAGCTGTTGCAGTCGTCAGAATGCACGAACGAGGTCCCGGGGACGCAGGTTTCACCATCAGGAGCTCAACAACAACAGACACGGGCCACGGTAAAAAAAAAGTAGTATTTGGGGAGAAAAGGTAAGGGAACAAGGCGCGGTAGAAAAGTAAACTGAAAAGGAGGAGGAAAAAAAGGGTGAACAAATAAATACTTCACTCAGGCCGGACCTGAAACCTTAAATAAAAAACTAAAACCTGACAATGGTGAAGATGACGAAGGGGTTACTTAACAACAACAAGATTCACGGCCTTCGGGGAAACTACGATGACGTCAGAGACGACGTCATCGCCTTCCGGACGCTTTATTTATTTATTTATCAAGTTGTCACCCCTTATAGACAGGCTTAGTCCTTGCGTCCTCCTTCCTTTGACATACTCCTCCATTTTTTCTTTTTCTCCTCCATCGTTTCTCCGCCATTCTTCAGCTCTATTTTTTTCTCGGCTGTCTTGAATCTTCCGCGCCATTTTTTTTCACCTTTCTCTTTTAGCAAATCCATTAGTTTTTCTCCCCCCCTCCCCTTCGTGTCGATCTCTGTTCTGTCCCTCTCTCCCTTCCCTCTGCCGTCCACGTCACAGTCCAAAATCCAACATTTCCTAATATCCCCCACTTATATCAGCCGTGAGTGAATTCCTCCTCCTCCTCCTTTGCCTGTTGCTATCCCGTTCTAACTTCCGTCAAAAATATCCCTTGCCTTTGTTAATCCCATCATTACCTTGGTTTTCCCCTCTCTTATTAATCCTCACGTTGAACTCTTCCTTTCCTCTCTCCAGGACACAACGTTCATTACGGGTTTCCGAGTCTCCTTCTCAACTCCCCTCATACTGTAATATTCTTCTCACTCTCACTATCGTTTATTTACCTTATTCCGTTTTAATTTGACTCATCGCCTGTTCTATATAACAGCACGGGCGACATCCTTGTCTTACTCCTTCCTTGATTACGGCTTTCTTTTCATGCTCTCCTGTTGTACTTACTGCTGCCTGTCTTCTGTGTTCGTTCTGTATCAGCCATCCCCTTCTTTTCTCGACTCTTTATTCCAGTATCAGCCTCTTCGAAAAATCCTTGGTATTGCGTTCCAGTTCATATTAGCAAACGCCTCTTTTTTTTCCCTTTCTAAATCTTCCAAATTGCCATGAACGTAGGCCGGTTTTTTCATCTTCCCCTCATCCTGTCTTCTTAGTCGCCGCCAAGTCAATATTGCTTCGTCGCCCGTTCTATATGTGTATATATATATATGTAAGTTAAACACCTTGTCTTACTCCTTTCTTCTCCTCCTCTTCTATTCTACTTATGTTATGTATCAGCCCTCCCCCTTTTCTTCGATATTTTATTCCACTGCTCTTCAAAATCCTCAACGGCGTTTCACTGTTCTTCGATTCTTCCTTAATCTACCATTGCCATGAACATAGGCCCGGTTTTTTTTATTATTTTTCTTCCCCCATCATCCTTTCGTCTAAAAATTAGTCGCCGCCAGGTCAATATTGCTTCGTCGCCTCTTCTAATATAATATATAAGTTAAACAACAGTGGGCGAGATCCTTGTCTTACTCCTCTTCTTTTCCTCCTCTTCTATTCTACTTACCGCTGCCTGTCTTCCGTAGAGGTTATTTATTCGTCTCCATTTTCTTCGATATTTTATTCCACTGCTCTTCAAAATCCTTAACGGCGTTTCACACTTCTTCTTCTTCTTCGCTTCTTCCTAAATCTGCCATTGGCATGAACGTAGGCCCGGTTTTTTTTATTATTTTTTCTCTTTCCCCCCTCATCCTTTCGTCTAAAAATTACTATTCGCCGCCAGGTCAATATTGCTTCGTCGCCTCATCGTCCTTGTCTTACTCCTCTCTTTTCCTGACCTATTCTATTCTACTTACTGCTTGCCTTTTTTTCTGTAAAGGTTTATGTATTCGCCTCCCCCTTTTTCTCGACACTTTATTCAAGTGCCTCTTCAAAATACTTATTTTTTTCCCTTTCTAAATATACAAAAATGCCATGAACGTAGGCCCGGTTTTTTATTTTTCTCTTCCCCCCTCGTCCTAACTCGCATTCTGTTTGAAGTGTTCCATCATCGTGTATACTAAACTGTCTTTTTCCCCTTCCCTTCCCTTCCCCCTTTGCTGTTCGCATCTATCAGCCCCTAAGTCACCTTCGGTATAAGTATAATTATGTTATTTATTTTTCCCCCCTTATAATCTGGTGTTATTCTTCCTATAGCCTGACGTTATCGTGTGTGTGTGTATATAGTCTGCAGTACCTGTAGGGAAGCAGGTGACCGCCGCGGCTGCGCAGCACAAGACGAGGCAGAGGAGGAGAGGCGGAGAGTCCATGGCGACGGATGCTGGAGAACTGGAGGAATCCTCGTCTCAACCCACTGGGTGAAGCGCAGGGGAAGGGAGGAGGAGAGGGAGGGAAAGAGAGAGGGAGAGGAGAAGCAGCGACGAGGCCGACACACGTCATCACTTCCCCCCTTTTCTCTCACTGACTTATTATTAACAGCCTTCAGCCGTCAAGGCTGCTGCAACAACGACAACAACCTGCTGGAAGGTGCATCACATTACATCAAGCTTCACGAATATAATAGGGGGTAGGGGAAGGTGAGGGAGGAAAGGGCGAAAGAAGCGACGAACAACAACACGGAAAGAAACCCTAATATTTACTAACAGACGTAAAAGTCAAAAAAAAAAAATACCCCGCTGTGTGTTGCCGCGAAGTACTTAATTAAGCTTCACGAATATAATAGGGGGTAGGGGAGGGGGAGGAGGAAAGGGCGAAAGGAAGCGACGAACACCAACACGGGAAGAAACCTAATAATAATAATATTTACTAGCAACAGACGTAAAAGTCAAAATAAAATAAAAACACCCCGCTGTGTGTTGCCGCGAAGTACTTAATTAAGCTTCATGAATATAGGGAGTAGGGGACGGGGAGGAAAGGGCGAAAGGAAGCGACGAACACCAACACGGAAAGAAACCCTAATAATAATATTAACTAACAAAAAACTTAAAAGTAAAAATAAAAAAAATACCCCGCTGTGTGTTGCCGCGAAGTACTTAATTAAGCTTCACGAATAATATAGGGGTGGGGGAGGAGGGAGAGGAAAGGGCGAAAGGAAGCGACGAACAACAACACGGAAAGAAACCCCTAATAATAATATTTACTAACAACAGACGTAAAAGGGGAAGTCAACCGAAGTGGGAGACGAGGGATGGAAATACTATAAGCAGATAAGGGATGATGTGGAGGATGTGCTTGCTAGTTGCTGAAAAGGGAATAGAAGCCGTTGAAAATGAGATGATATGGGTGGGTGGATAGAATCACTGACCAGGAAGTTGCAAAGAGATGTAATAGGGGGCGGAAAAGCGAACAATATGGAGGAGGAAGGCGACCAAGAGGAGGGATAAATTAATAGGGCCACGGTTTTGAGGCACGAGGGGTCTTGTAAAATTTACCATAGGAGGGAAATGTGTGTGTTTGGGTAAGAACAGGAGATGGAGGAGGAGGAGGATAGGAATATGCTAAGCGGATTATGCGGGGAAAGATTAGGGTTGTGCCTGTTACGGGGAAATGAAAAGGCTTGCGCCGCAAGATAGGTCAGCATGGAAGGTTGCATCAGATCCTAGTCTTAGGACCACAACATGTGGGGGGAAAAAAGGGGAGTCACACTGAAAAAGAGGAGAAGAAATAAAAAAAACTCTACGCTTTACCGACGATATTTGTGGTATGTGAGAAACCATAACAACATGAACATGGTACTGGAGGAAGAGTGCAAGAGGAGGATTAGTAGAGAGGGGGAAAACGACTGTAGTTAGGGGGAAACAGTGGAATAACAAAGGTTGGTAAGGGTAGGGGAGTGATTACCAGCGTGGTGAGTGAGGTTGACGCACGCCATCAACGTGCACGGAGCATGCGCCTTGAGGCCGGAGTCTGGGCAGCTGCAGGTGTTGCAGTTGTCACTGTGAGGGAAGGAGGAGCCGGGGACGCAGGATTCTCCAGCAGCTGGAAAAGAAGAGACAGACATGACACCATAAACAACCCCCCTGTGTGTGTGTCCTGAGGAGGACTGCAGTTGTGAACTCACCTCCAGTATCAACACTGCGCTCCTTCCTCACAGCAACCGTCACGGCTGACAACACAACAGACAGAAAACACTTGTTACTTTAGTTAAGGGACACTAATAATATACATATATATAGTTCTTGTGTGTAATTAAACCAATGATGTGAGGTTGTTAAATTAATTGACATGGACAAAAAAGAGAAAGGGGTGGGGGACAAGTACAGAGAGAGAGAGAGAGAGAGAGAGAGAGAGAGAGAGAGAGACAGGGAGACCAACAGAGAAAGAAAATATGGCATTGAGACAGATGTAGATAGAGGCGTGGACAGGGAGGGAGATTGGCAGAAAGAGAGACAGGTACAGAAAGAAAGAAGGCAAGAAAGAAACAAGGAAAGAAGGAAAGAAAGAAGGAAGGAAAGAAAGAAGGAAGGAAAGAAAGAAGGAAGGAAAGAAAGAAGGAAGGAAAGAAAGAAGGAAGGAAAGAAGGAAAGAGGGAAAGAAAGAAGGAAGGAAAGAAAGAGGGAAAGAAAGAGGGAAAGAAAGAGGGAAAGAAAGAAAGAAAGAAAGAAAGAAAGAAAGAAAGAAAGAAAGAAAGAAAGAAAGAAAGAAAGAAAGAAAGAAAGAAAGAAAGAAAGAAAGAGAGAGACCAACAGAGAAAGAAAAGATAGAGACATTGAGAGAGATATAGATTAGAGGCGCGGACAGGGAGAGAGATTGGGAGAGAAAGAGAGACAGGTACAGAAACAGACATTGGGGGAAGGAAATTCGGAGACAAGGACGGAAAGAGAGACAGGGAGACTGAGCGAGGTAGAGGCAGACATTTGGAGGAGAGATAGAGGGAGACATCAATAAAGAGAGACAGACACAAAGTCAGAGAAGGTACAGCAGAGGGAGACATTGGAAGGTGTACATTCTAGATATTGAGAGAAAAGACACGTAAAGGGAGACTGGGGTAGGCAGAGAGAGACATGGGGTGATATGGAGAGAATACAGAGATAGAAAGACAATGGATGAGAGGGAGACAGACAGAGAGAGAGAAGCGACAGAACGAGAGTCGGGGAGACGGATAGAGAGAGTCATTGAGGCTATATGTAAATATAATTTTACAGTATTTATTGAATAACAAAATTTGTCGGTCATTTTCAGAACTTTTCGAATTTATATGAAAGAATATAGACATTTTTACATTTTAAATCACCTTATTTTTATCTATTATACTAAAGATATTAATTTGAACGAGTTGAGAGTCCGCCGTGGATGTATGTATGTCACGTTAAAGGGCGGTTCTAGCAACAAGCGTCATGACCGCGCAACCCGCCAACTTGAGGAAATACGAAAAACAGTCTGTGTTGGAAATATACAAAGATTTTTTTTTAAAAAAAAAGTGTAAACTAAATACCAGACTTTCGAGTCTGTCGCCTGGTTTGGCCCTCGAGGCTCTTGCTCCACCGGGCGAAAGCAACAAGGGTTGGCAGCTGAAACGTCGTTGACAACCCTTCTCTTTTTTTTTAATATCTAGTTTGCTTACTTATAAACATGGGCGTCTTTTACACTTCTTCAATACTCAAGTTAGTAGTGTCTTGCACGACCACGACGATATCATCACCTCTGCTAGAACCGCCTTTTAACGTGACATACATTCCCGGAAATTTTTTGTTCTTCAAATTTACACCCTGCAACAACAACAACAACAAAAATTTCCAGGAAATATAAAAAAGGCGAGGGGGTCATAAGTTAATGATAAGAGAGTTGGGAATGTTACATATTTCCATTACACAACAGTCTCAGTTGTTGTTGCTGCTGCTGATGACGATGATGATGATGCAACGGAATTGCCAGGAATGATAACCACAGACACTGACCCTGCACTTAGCCAGCTGAAAGGTCACCGTATCGTGCGGACTTCGGATAATGGCGTCAATTTCCCCACAAAAAACAACAACCACAACAACAAAAAAATACTTACAGCGGCGAACGATCACGTGAAGGAAGCTGAAAATCAGACGGGCGGACAGAATCACAAACGAGGGAGATTCTAAACAGAAAAATAGGGGGAGGGGGAAGAGCGAACAATATGGAGGATATTGAAGGGATAGATTAACAGGCCACGGTTTTAAGACACGACCATTAGAGGGAAGTGTGTGTGTGTGTTTGTGGGGTTAAGAAACAGAAGAGGAACGCGCCAAGCAGATGTCGGTTAAGCTATTTAAGAGGAAACGAAAAGGCTTGCGCTATATAGATCAGTATCTGAATACCACAACAACAGAAGTGTGTAATTTATAAAAAAGAAGAAGTAATTGATTAACGTATTTTGGGAACCGGGGGGCCTTAATATCCGTCACCGAAATAAGTATAAAGTGCGAAATTTTTGGGCAGCGCCAATTCCAGAGATTCTTAACCCATTCCATCAAACTGGCTGGCTGGAACTTAACGTTTCAAAGACATTGGAAGGATGATGATGATGATAATAAATACCAAAGATTTTCTATACATATTTCTTCCATTATTCCGTATATCTTAACTTTCTTTACTTTGTAAAATATTTGAAAAAAAAAATATATATCTACCTGTGTGTAATAAACTAATGACTATTTTTTTTCCCCTTCACATTTGTTGATAAAATGTCCCGTCAGAGTGAAGAGGTTAGATTTCAAACCACATTTTTTTTTGCCTGAAGAGAAACTTTCTTTTTTCTTTTAATATTCTCCCATGTGAATTAATTTTCGGTACCTTAAATCTTTGAAAATACTAATACTAATATATGGTGTACGTAAATAATCCACTTCATCAAATTTGATGTTTTCATGTGCCCGGAGTGGAGATGACGTCACGCTGTTGTTGCTGTTATCCGAGATACTCTTTCGACGAAGCTGATGCCGAGCGTTCCCGGCGTATGCCGAGCGTTGTATTTGCACCAGCCGAGTGACGTGGACTTTAAGGAAGGGAGGGAGGGATGACTTACGCAGGCACGACATCCGCGTGCAGCCGGCGTCCTTCCTGATGCCGGACTTGGGGCAGAAGCACGAGTTGCAGCCGTCATCGTGCACGAAAGCTTGTCCAGGGACGCACTCGAGGCTCGCTCCAGCGGGAACTGCTGCTGGAGCACAACACCGGTTACGTTTCGTCTCACTTCTCTCCCCCAGATTCGTCAACACAAAAAGTCACCATTTCAAAGGCTTCTGTTCTGTTTCCCCTTTACCGTCCAGGTGATTATACCACAAAGTCTCCCTTTCAGCCATTTTATTTTCTCGGCATAACTCGAATTCTTGTGTTCTGACGCAACCCCCATCATTGCTAACCTATCTTGCGCAAGCCTTTTCATTCACCTCGTAACCGGCACGACCCTACGTCCTCCCTAAGCGACTTCCCTCTTCTCTTCTTACCCCCTACACACACACACTTCCCTCTGATCCTACTTTTACAACGTGGCCTGTTTAATTTGTCCCGTCCTCCATGTTGTTCGCTTTTCTCCTCTCCTCCTCCCCTATTCTGTTTAGAACTTCTTCGTTTCTGATTCTTTCCTCCTCCCCCACCCGCATCTTATTCTTTAAATTAGCTACCTTGGCCAAGGGAGGGAAGGGAAAGAGGAAGTCAACCTCCACCTCACCTGGTTCTCACTCATTTCCCCATCAGGATCTTCCTCCTGATCTTTCTCCTTTTCCCTTTTTCAGGGTCCTATTTACGAAACAGTATTTACCCCCGTCCGTTCGTTATTTTACCCGTAGGTCTTCCTTGCCTGTGCTTCCTTCTTTATGTCTACTATACTTCCACCATCTTCCCGAGTATCAAAATTCCTTAACTTCCGTCAAAGTATCCCTCCCCCAATCTAACAGCCTTTATTATTCCACTGTTTCCCCCTTCTATTAATCCTCATATCAAACTGTTTCAGGTCGGTCGTCTTCCATCATACCTGAATGGCCTTGACTGGGGAAACCCGCGACGACGGCTACGAGGAAACCCACCAAAGCGACGGCGACGATCTTCTCCATGGCGACGGTCGGCGTTGACTGATATCACTAGAGGTCAGCCTTTTCCAGTCTCCACACTACTATTTTTTTTCCTCGCCCCCCGCTCCACTTATCGGCGACGCAAGGTCCAAGGACTAATATTTCCTCCTCACTTGGACCGTCCGTCGTTTCCTCTCCCCCCCACTCTCTTCTAACCGATTGCTCAGTTGACCTTCGTCCAGACAGACCATCGTCACTCACCAGTAATCCTCCAAATCCGTAACCTCTACCACCCAATCCTCCTCCTCCAATCTCTACGCGCTTCCCTAGACTCAAAAGAAAACTCCCAATCGACCAAAACTCACATTGGGGTTTATTGTGCCAATGATGAAAGATGAAGAAGAAGTAAACGAGGCAGGTTGGAGACCTTTCTGCTGCAAGATGAACGTAGGACGAAGGCCGGCCGTTTGGACGTGATTTACGCGTCCCCCGTGGCCCGGTCGGGGACTGTCAAGGTTGGGCGGTCTCCGTCTCTTCCTTCCGGTCCAGATAACTCTCCGTCTGTCGCAGGGGGGCGATGCTGCTGCTGCTGCTGCGGTAATTAGCGTATGTAGTAGTAGGCAAGTAATGACTTTGCTGCTTGTTCCCCTCCCCCCTCCCCTCCCCCTCCTCCCCCCCCTCACTGGGACCGGAAGCCGCCTTAACGCGCCGCTTCCTCTGCGCCTCGTCTGCCCTGGCTATGGCATTGCATCGCTGCTCACAGGAGTGTGTGTGTGAGTGTGTCATCTCTGGATTGCCTGCCAGCAGCAGCCTCGCTGGTACGTACGTACGACTCTCTGACCTACTTCTCTGTGGTAACTGTTGGTCACAGACTATCATGATACAGAGTGAGCGTCTCTGGTTTCCCTCCCCCCCACTCCTTCACTTTCAGCCACAGATCTCTTATTTTACATTGCGAAGATGATAGAGTTACCATTACAATGTATATAGATATTTATTTTACTAAATAAATAATTTAGAGAGACACGATTGCTTGAATGAACTTTATTTTAAAGTCCATGGACGTTATTATTATTATTATTTTTTTAACTAACGACCTAGAGCCTAAAAGTCAAGCTTATATTTTTTATATTAATGACGTTCAATCCCTACAAGGAAAACCCCTTTGTCCCACTCTTCTGCGATGCGCTGCCCAAGACTTAGCACAGGTCCACTAATTAATTAATTAATATATATATATATATTTAAAAAAAATAGTAAGGCACAACAGATGCTTCCAACTTTGCGCACAAGTTTCGAAAGGGGTTTGCGCTGTCAAAATTTGCCAAATTTCCAGACCATTTCGTTGCAAACAGTTTGAAAATTTACGAGTTGTCAAAGTCGAGACTATTTGCGTGTGTTTTTGTCGTTGTGGTCTTCACTCCTGACATATCTTTCGCAAGAAGCCTTTTCATTTATGCGTAACTACCACAACCGACATCCTCCCGAATCTCCTTGGCTGACTCCATCCTCGGCCTCCCTTTACTCTGCGTCTAAAAACGTGGCATATTAATCTCCCCCTTCTCTTGGTCAACGTCCTCCAACATTCTTTGCTCTTCCCCTATTCTCGTTTACAACTTCCTCGTTAGTTGTTCTACTATCCACCCAACAACTTAACGTATTGCATCCTTGGCCTCCCCTCTTCTGTTCTTACCCCCCACACACAAACACTTCCCTCTGATGCTAATTTTACAAGTTCCCCTCGTGTCTTAAAACATGGCCTATTAATCTATCCCTTCTCTTAGTCAACGTCCTCCACATTGTTCGCTCTTTCCCCTATTCTATTCTGTTAGGGGTCTTCCTCGTTTATGATCCTATCCGTCCATCTCATTCTCCTCTAGCGCCACATTTCAAAGGCTGAAGTATATGTAGGGTTAGTCAAAATAAAAATAATAACCCCTTACTTTTTTCAGTTTTTTTCACTATAAATTTTTCATTATTTATGTTATAACAATCTGCAAATATTTAATGTATTTCAACTGACTGACAGACAGACAGACACGCTCAACTCGAACAGAACAGTTCCGTGAGATTAAAAATGGCGGACGGCCCTGGCCTTATATTACAGGGGAGGGGAGGGGAGGGGATGACGTCACGATGTTACCTCAATATCTATGTAAGATGCTCTTTGGTTTGACCAACCAGGCGACAGGAAAACGTGTCTCGACTCGTGGCGGCGGAGAGAGAGAGACAGACAGAGAAACAGAGAGAGACAGAGAAACAGAAACAGACAGAGTAACAGAGACAGAGAGAAACAGACAGAGAGAGAGAAAGAGAGAGACAGACAGAAAGAGACACAGACAGAAAGAGAGAGAGACAAAGACAGAAAGAGACACAGACAGAAAGAGAGAGAGAGAAAGAGACGGAGAAACAGACAGAGACAGAAAGAGACACTGACAGACACAGACAGAAAGAGACACAGACAGAGAGAGACAGAGAGAAGCAGACACACAGAGACAGAGAGAAAGACACAGAGAGACAGATACAGACAGACAGACAGAGAGAGAGAGAAGACAGAGAGAGAGAGATACAGAGAGAGGGAGACAGACAGAGACAAGAGAGACAGAGAGAGACAGAAAGATACCGAGAGAGACATTAAGAGACACTGACAGAGAAACAGAGAGAGAGACAGACAGACAGAGAGAGAGACAGAAAGAGAGACAGAGAGAGAGAGACAGACAGAGACTGAGAGAGAGAGAGACAGACAGAGACAGAGAGACAGAGACAGAGAGGAAGAGAAACAGACAGAGAAACAGACAGAGAGAAACAGACACACAGAGACAGAGAGAAACAGACAGAGAGAGAGAGACAGAAAGAGACACAACAGAGAGAGAGACAGAGAGAGAGAGAGAGAGAGACAGAGAGAGAACAGACAGAGAGAGAACAGACAGAGAGAGAACAGACAGAGAGAGAACAGACAGAGAGAGAGAGAAAACAGAAGACAAAGAGAAACAGACAGAGAGACAGAGAGACAGACAGAAAGAGAGAGACATTAAGAGACACTGACAGAGAGAGAGAGAGAGAGAGAGAGAGAGAGAGAGACGTAACAGAGGCCGTCGCTGCTGTCTCCTTGACGGGCGATGATGCTATTATTTCCCACGCGGGGAAACGCGACGAGGTGAAACAGAACGGGGAAAAACTAAAGAGGAGCGACGCCACGAAGTCAGGAGAAAAATAATCACAACAACACTACATATGTAAAGTAAGGGGAGGGAAAGAGCACGCAGCCGACTTTCACAGCACTTAACGTAAACTTCTCGGTACTATTTTTAGCGCGTCTACAAGCGCAGGAGAAAAAAAAACGCACCTTGTAACGGCATCAATTTGCTGCTCCTTTTTTTTTCAATTTATTTATTTTCGGATTTTACGAAGTAAAATATACTTTAGTTACTTCCCTATGTAATAATTAGATGTCTAAAACCTAAAAACAATCGGGGCACACGACTACGAATATCTTGTGTGTCACGTCACGTATTTTAGAAGACGCGATAAGGGGGAAAATAAAAAGAGGGGGGGCGGGGGGCTTCGTTTAAGGCTGCGGCAGATTTAAAGAAAAAAAAAAGCGTTCGATAGTATGACCTGAGTCAAACACGATCATACCCACACCTAACAAGGCTGGGGGCTGACACACAACTATTAGTTGCATGCAAAGTATTGACGAAAATAGGATACAGGAGGAAGGAAAGTCAAACAGAATGCGAGAGTTAGGAAAAGATCAGCAAGGACGCAGGGAGGGACGAGAGAGAGAAGCAAATATCGACTGACTTTGCGCGATTAATTTTAGAAGGCAGGATAAGATAAAAAAAAAACAACGAAACACCCGGGGCCTACGTTCATGGCATTTTAAGATTTAGAATAAGCGTTCCATGACGCGAACTGCAACACAACTGCATTGAGGATTCTGAAGGGGAAGTGGAACAACAAAATCTCCAGAAAGGAGACGGGGCAGCAGGAAATAGAATAGAAGGTCAAGAAGAGGAAGAAGAAGAAAAAAAGTAGAAATCAAGAAAGGAGTAAGACAAGGATGCAGCAGCAGTCTGTCGCCCCCCACATGCTGTTCAACTTATATACTTATAGAACAGGCCATGAAGAAGGTTAAAACGGAATATGGAAGAAAAAGGAATCACAACGCAAGGAGAAAAAGTACAAAACCCTACGATTGTAGAATTAGGGGGAGTCAGAAGGAGACTTGGGAACCATAATAAATGGAATGAACTTGGTCCTGGAGGAAGAAAGAGTTCAATATGTGGATTAATAGAGGGAAAATGAAGGTAGGTGATGGAGCGTAGTATACTGGGGAGAGCAGTGGAATAACAAGGGCTGTTAGAATTACGGGGAAGGTATATTTTGAAGGGAAGTTAAGGAATTCTGCTACCAGAGTAGGATGGATAGCAGCGCAGGATGGCAAGGAAGAGGAATTAATATAAGTGAGAATATTAGAGAAATCGTTGCTAAAGATGTTGTTGGTATTGAGCGTTATATGCGGGGGACGATAGGGAGTTGCGGATAGGAAAAAGAATAGAAATGTGGTGCTGTAGGAGAATGAGATAAGAGGGTGGATAGAGTAAGTAACCAGGAAATTCTAAGCAGAGTAGGGGAAGAGCGAACAATATGGAGGACGTTGACCAAGAGAGAAGGGATAAGGATTAATAGGCCATGGTTTTAAGACACGAGGGTCTTGTAAAATTAGCATTAGATGGGAAATGAACTGGGGACGGAAGGAGGGCGGCGAAGTATGGAATACGCCAAGCAGATTAGGGGGGATGTGGGTTGTGCTATTTAGAGGAAATTAAAAGGCTTCCAGTTCCGTAGATTTCGCAAACTATATCCGGAACAGCCATGATGTTGCTCCTTACAATGGTTGTCCGCCATCTTGTGGGTGGACTTGGTGGTTCCTCCGAGGGCAGCTGTGTGTTTGCTTTGGCTGTGAAGATGAGGGCAGGAAACGCGACGGATGGATGACCATCAGAGCGCACTTCCAGGAAGACGGCGATCTGGCAACGCCGCAGCCAACAACTACTCTACTCTACTCTAGTACCAACTACTACGCCGTCGCTCAACAACAGCGCCACCTCTTTCCGGTTTGAATAAAAAAAAAAGTTGTTGTTGTTGTGGCGGTAATCAGCCCTAGGACTGGCCTGATCCACGCCAACCTGTCCTGCGCAAGCCTTTTCATGTCTACATACCTACCGCATCCTCCCTAACCTACTTGGATTTCTTCCATCATTGGCCTCCCTCTAATGCTAAGAGAGAGGACAGGAGACAAAGAGGCGAGACAAGAGCGAAATGAGAGAGAAAAGAATGTAAGGAGAGAGAGAAAAGAGATTAAGGAGAGAGAAAGAAAAGAATGTAAGGAGAGAGAGAGAGAAAAAAGAGATTAAGGAGAGAGAGAAAAGAGATTAAGGACAGAGAGAAGAACGAAATGAGAGACAAAAGAGAGTAAGGAGAGAGAGAAGAGCGAAATGAGAGAGAAAAGAGACTATGGAGAGAGAGAAGAGAAACAGAGTAAGGAGAGAGAGAAGAGACACAGAGCCAGGAGAGAGAGAGAAGAGACACAGAGTAAAGAGAGAGAGAAGAGACACAGAGCAAGGAGAGAGAGAGAGAAGAGACACAGAGTAAAGAGAGAGAGAAGAGACGGAGTAAGGAGAGAGAGAAGAGCGAAATGAGAGAGAAAAGAGAGTAAGGACAGAGAGAAGAGCTACATGAGAGTGAAAAGAGTAAGGAGAGAGAGAGAGAAGAGCAAAATGAGATGTAAGAGATTAAGGAGAGAGAGAAGAGCGAAATGAGAGAGAAAAGAGAGTAAGGACAGAGAGAAGAGCTACATGAGAGTGAAAAGAGTAAGGAGAGAGAGAGAGAGAGAGAGAGAGAGAGAGAGAGAGAGAGAAGAGCAAAATGAGATGTAAGAGATTAAGGAGAGAGAGAGAGAGAAGAGCGAAATGAGAGAGAAAAGAGAGTAAGGAGAGTGAAGAGAACACAGAGGGGGAGGGGGAGATAGAGAAGAGAAAATAGAGAGACTTAAAGCTTGCCCTGCCGTTGTAGACGATCGCGTAGGTTTTCTTTCCTTCGCCAAACGCAGCCGTATATAAGGTAGTCAAGCCGGGAGGACCTCGAAATGTCCTTCAGGAAAACGGAATTAATAGCAGGAAACCCTAAATGGCGACAGTTCAGCGCCCTCTGAGAGGTACATGGGAGTATTTACCCGTTGCGCAGAGCATTCTGGTAAAAGTGGACGGTTGGCCAAATCAGAGCGTAACAGAAACCACGGCCGATAACGATTGTTAACAAGAGCGAAGAGGGAAAAGGGCTTAATCGAGGTTTTCAAGATGGCGGACGGCCTTAATTTAACGATCACACGGCAACAGCGGCGTCACGATAACGTGAACTAATTGCTTAATTAACCAGCAATATCGCTGGAAATCGTCTAAGATCTTCTTAATTTAACCATGAGACGGGAACAATGTCTCTGGATGCCGAATTTCCGTAATTTTTGTATCGCTGGAACCTTCTTTTAAAAAAATGATTTTTAAATGAATCATTAATTTTAATCTGACTTAAATATTATTAAGCAAAATATAAAAGGGGCCAAAAAATCGGAACTAGCAGAATTTTAAACCGTTCCGTCCCCAACTTCCTGCGCCTCTGTTCATTTTTCATTAATGAACTGAAGAGGTCCCCGAAAGCCGTGGACGAAACGTTCTAAAATTCATGTATTTCCCACTTCCGTGCATTCTTTATATTTCATTTACAATTTTGAACCCATGACGTTTCGAAACCTCTTTGGCTCTTCCTATTTCTGACTTTTGGACATTTATTGTATTTTTTTCTTTTACGATTTCTCGACGTGTGACGAGTTTAATATCAATAACATCGCTGGAAAAGTTTTAAATGAATAGCCTATTTATGGAAAAAAAGATAACAAATCTTTAAAAAAAATTATTTTGAAGATGGTCGACCTGAATTTCCTGTCGAAACGGACGAAAAAATTCGTTGGGACTGTTGTTTCATGATAAAGCATCGCGCAAACGCAAATTAAGGTGGCTGTCCTTGGATCTTATCATGAAACACTTTCGCCGGAAAAAAAAAAGAGTTCCCAGATTTCATTCCAATGTGTAAACCCTCGCCAATTACGAAAGGCGGGCGTCCTTTTATTTAACGACGCCGAACGTCGACAACGTCCTTAATTTGTAACAATGGCGTCACGCAAATCAACAATATCGCTGGCTCGTGACTTACTTTAACGAGTAAATGAGGAGTCGAAACAAATATGAAACGTAAATTGGTAATGAAAAATAGAACCGTCAACAGTGTGGACAGTAATAATCATCCATTTTGATTTCGTAGAAAATTATCAATATAGTTCTACTTGGAAACAGACAAAAAATTAAGTACTCACCTGGCCTGCTACCCATTTCATACCTTAATTTGGTCAGTCAGTTGTCCACTTCCTCTAATATTAGTAAATTATTATACCTATACACCAATGAAGGGGATTGATAATAAATGGCGCAACAACACGGGGTGGAATTAAAAATCTACTACTGTTCTGCCACAAAAAAACTAAAATTATGTCCTCAGGTTGATTCTAAATAATCTTACACTTCACCTACTCGACACTGCTCTACTACGCTTCACCTACTCGACACTGCTCTACTACGCTTCACCTACTCGACACTACTCTACTACGCTTCACCTACTCGACACTGCTCTACTACGCTTCACCTACTCGACACTGCTCTACTACGCTTCACCTCCTCGACAATACTCTACTACGCTTCACCTCCTCGACAATACTCTACTCTACTACGCTTCACCCACTCGACAATACTCTACTAAGCTTCACCTACTCGACAATACTCTACTACGCTTCACCTACTCGACACTACTCTACTAAGCTTCACCTACTCGACACTACTCTACTAAGCTTCACCTACTCGACAATACTCTACGCTTCACCTACTTGACACTACTCTACTAAGCTTCACCTACTCGACACTACTCTACTAAGCTTCACCAACTCGACACTGCTCTACGCTTCAACATCACCTGCAGACTGCTGGACGTCGTCTCCTCTGCCCAATGGCAAGAGACTGATGTAAACATTCAAAGCAAATCAAATCCAGTCTTCTAAGTTTTGAAACTCAACATGTTTCCCCCTCTTGCCGTCATCCGTCTTGCTGTGTGACGACATTTCACATTTTTTTCAAAATTATATTCTGTCATCGATCAAATAACTGATAGATTCTGGAAAAAAAATATGTGTGTACATATTATGAATCACAAACATAACAACAAGTTTAGTTTCTCAAGTGCTTAGGTTCCTTTTTTTAAAAAATCACCTGCTCCATGCAACAAGGGCTGCAGACAGAAACATATATTGTCTGTTGCTTACTTCACCACCTAATTAACTTTTACTGTTAATTGGGCTTCTCCTTTGTCTACCGAGTCCACATCTAAGTACCGAATGAAAACAGCAGCCTAATTTGTCAGAAAATATTTTAATACACACACACATACACAAAAATATATGAAAAATTAACGGGGCACATCATCTTCAATGTGGAACTTTGTCAACTGTGGAATTCCATGAATCCACAAATTCTTGTATAATAATTGTCAGCCCGATATTTGATGGTGTGTAAAGGAACTTTGTGGAGAATTTCCCCGTGTGTCTGCAATGCCCATTGTTATTTGGTGGTGGTGGTGGGGGGTGGGGATCAAAATTTGGTCCTTTGGTCCCCTCTTTAAAAAGTTTGCCCGTCAGTAGCCCAGGGATCCTTGGCTGCCTTCCTTTCCCAGCTGTTCAATATTTAAACCTAATGTGATACAGCAGGATAGGGAGGCAGACAAAGAGACTGCCCCAATTACTTGCGGCCGGACAAGCCGAAACACCCGTCCTGAAGTACTTTCTTGTCTGATGAAACAGCTGGAGATGATTTGGAGGTCTAATTTGAGTGGCTGGCAGAAGAGAAAGTCATAGTGGATGAGCAGTGCGGTCACTGGGCATGAAACCTACATGGGCAATGTGGCAGGCCATCAGTCGTAGCTCCTGCTGCTGCTGCGTTGAGAGGCTGCACATGAAACAGCCGGCCTACAGGTATGCTTTATTCACCTTACTCTGTTATGTACGGCCACCAGCCTCGGCACTTTCCCCCCTCGCCCTTTGTTTCACCGTAAATGTAATCGAAAAAATGCGGGATGGATGGTGAAATCCAACTTTCTAATCCATTACAAATTCTATAGCAGATAAAAAAAAAAAAACCAGGCCACGAGATCAAACGATAACAAAACCAATAATCCTTAATAACTCTTGTTGTGTTTAATCCTTACTCATCAAACAAGATGCTTTCAGCTGATTTACTTAAATATATACAAAACCAAATAGTACAGGACAGCCTGGAGAAGCGTTTCACAACTAAGGCCCACCACGGGGTGCGATCAGAAAATTTAGCTTGACTAGAATTTAAGGGCCAAGCAGATATGCCTGCTAGTGATATATATATATGTACAAAAGTAACAATTGTTTGTATCTCAAATACAAACCCCCAAGGTTTGCCCATGATATTGTGGTATTAGGGGAGACAGAAGGAGACTTGGAAAACGCAATAGAGGGAGGGCGATGGATGTACAACATGAGGAAATCAAGGTGATGGAGTGTAGTGCGGGAAACAGCGGAATAACAAAGGGATATTTTGAAGGAAGTCACTTAAGTGGAGTAGGACAGTACAGGCAAGAAAGGCTTACGGCTAATATAAGTATGAATATTAGGAAATGTTGGTATGGAGTGTGGTGTTATATGGGGACGGTAGGGGTGCACGGGGTAACTGCTGTTGTTCTTCTGGAAGTCAGTCCTAAGACTGGTCTATCTTTAACAAACCTTTTCATTTCCCACATCGTCCCTAAACTACTTATCATATTCCATCCTTTGCCTCCCTCTTCTCTCCTTACTCCACACACACACAACCCTCCAATGCTAATTTTACAAGACCCCTCACGTCTTAAAACGTGGCCTACTAATCTGTTCCTTCTCGTGGTCATTGTCCTCCATACTGTTCCCGCTTCCCCTATTCTGCTTACTACTTCCTCGTTAGTGATTCTATCCACCCTCTTATCTCCTTCTCCTATAGCCCCATATTTCAATGGCTTTTATTCTTTTCCTTTCCGCAGCTCCTATCGTCCCCCATATAACGCTCCATACCAACATCTTTAGCAACGATTCTCTAATATTCTCACTTAAGTAAATTCCTCTTCCTCGCCTGTGCACAATTCCTTAACTTCCGTCAAAATATCCCTTCCGAATTTAACACCCTTTGTTATTCCACTGTTTTCCCACGCTACACTCCGTCACCTTGGTTTTTCCCTCTCTATTAATCCTCCTGTTGTACTCTCCCTCCAGTACCACGTTCATGCCATTTATTGTGTTTTTTCCCCAAGTCTCCCCCCGACTCTACTAATACCGCAATATAGTCGGCAAACCTTGGGGTTTATATTTCTTCTCCTTGCATTTTGATTCCTTTTTTAACTTTCTTGAAACATATAAGTTTAACACCTTGGTCTTACTCCTTTCCTGATTTCTGCTTCGGAGTAACTGACTATGAAATTCTAGGCAGAGTAAGGGTAGGGAGTACAATACGGAGGACTTTAAATGGGGAATGGCTTCACAAGGACTGTCGAATTCGTTAACAATTAAATTGCAATAACCTATTATTACAGGAATATCCTACATATAAATTTTCGTCGACTGTTACTAGTTTAGCAGCTGAATGCCTTTTTTTGATTAATAACTTACACCGTTGTAACTCTGACGAATGAAAACTGGCCACGCATGAAGGCCACAAATTCTGTTAGGAATCGACTAATTACAAACTAAAGCACAGAAATTACTCGCATGTTGTTATATACTGACAATACAACCATCTTCCAACCATCTGAGGGCCTCGCCTAAAAGAAAATTAAACACAATTAAGTTAAGAATAAATTATATATGTTACATCATTGTTTCAGTTTATTCCTACTGTCACGACTGGCTGAATGTGGGAGGAGGAACTTGGTGCCATAAAAAAAAAATACTGTCAAAGTTACTTTTATTTGTAATTAATTAGTTAATTAAATCTTAACTGCCTAATTGGCCGTCACATGTCGTTCAATTTATTTGATGGACATTTAAAGATGACGCAAACTCTGGCCGCGGGACAGAAATTCTTGTGTGACTCAAAGTGAGAGATCAGATTAGTGTGACATCATTTCCAGCACACTTCTGCCTACAATCAGCCAGCCACTTCCTGCCCTGTCCAGTTACTTCCTTGTGCAAGCTGCTTGCTGCAGTGGAGTCTCTCACTCACTCACACGCTCCACACACAGATAAACGTGATTAACGTACAAGCAGCAGCACATGTAAATAAGCTACGTGTGTGTGTGTGGAGGGAGGGAGGCGATGTTGTTGACGTGCAGACCACCAACGAATGTTGTTTCATCTCGTTCCAGCTAAGAGAGAGAGAGAGAGAGTCACCAGCATGGAGGAGCCAAACAAGGAGGAAGTGAAAATGGCTGGATATCTGGAGAAGAAGGGGAAAATGGTAAAGTTAAAATTTTTTACTGCTATCGGAATATCACCTGTGTGAAAATCTTTGCACGCATCTCATGCTTTAACCGTTAAAATGCCTGCGGGACTTTCGGCATTCCAGACCGTATCATTTTACCGACCGATTCAAAATTTAAAGCAAGCCCCACGAAAGAATGCAAGCCTGCGTCGTCATTGATATCTGTTTTTACCCGTTACACAGATACACACTAATTTAACCACACAAATAAGCGACCGACCAAACTGCAGACACAGGAGGTCGATCATGTAAATCCGACACGACACTTCTCACCTTTTCTCACGTGACCGAGAGCGTTTTCGAGTTGGCCACCCTCGTGACGAAAGCTGTGGAGAACTTTAATAAATACCATTTGAAATAAACCTGACGTATTGCCCTAACGTCATGTTCAGAATTTGAGTAAAAATTTGCCGCTTCACTCACTAATTTTACTTACAACTAGGCTTGTGCGCTATATGAAAACAAGAATTTTGTCAGACAAAAAAATAAAATAGAATAGCTAATAACGATTGTAACTGGAAGCGCCCAAACAAAATTTTATAAAATAAACCTGGAAGTGGCCCAGACGGCAATTTCTGAAGCTTCGTGAATTCAGAACGCGTTAATTACCAACAAATACCTTCTGTTCTCACCCGCAGTATCGTACAGTGTTAACAGTTGTGACAGGAAGCTTTGGTCTAGTTTGATCACATACAACATTGACATAATTGGTTAAATTGACTCGTTTAAAAAAAAAAAACATCTAACATGTCGGAAGGCTAACAACTGAGGCAAGTTTAATAATTGCTATACCGAGGTTAAAAATTGATGGCCAACGAGGGTCAGAAGCAACTCCCCATTCAAATTACTAGACCTATAGAAGCCTGCTGATATTGATCTGTGAACAGAAGGATGTACCGGTTATTAACGTGCCGACCACTCAGCTCCGCCGGGAAACATCACGTCTGAAAAGAACTTTTCATACTCGCCACTTACCTATTTTCCCCAGGCATCACAGATTTCGTTTCCCTCTGCGCGCAGAAGGTGATGGCAGTGTGGAAGCAGTACTGGTTCGTCCTCGAGGGGCACCTCTTGCTGTACTACCGCTCTCAACTGGAGTACCTCAACCTGTCGGCCTGCAAAGGATCCCTCAACATGGGCCTGGCGTCGAGCATCCGGCCGGGACTCAACCGGCCCAACATAATCGAAGTGGTGACGCCCACCAAAATAATAACGCTGGTACGTACCGAGCCTCACCTTTATCAAACTGTGCAGAACTTGAACTGCAATATCCTTGGACAAACCGGGCAAATCTGTCAGAAATGTTGTCCCTATTCAAGGGAACTTCATTTTTAAAGTTCCACTTTTACAGATAACAAACGGGATTTTATGAAAACGTGATACAATTATGTGCAAATTTATTTCACATAACTTACAATTTACTTCTTGAAATATTAATACATTATCAAGATTTTGTGGAGAAATTTGCTTAAAAGTGTCTGTTCTTCACCCGCACGCCCGTTGCTGCAGCCGAAATCACCATAACGTAGACAAAGCTGTCCATTTTTCAAATAAACAACAGGCGAAAATTTGCATTTTATTCAATTTGCCCTTATTTCACCAAGATATATTTCTGACAGATTTGTCTTTTACCCATTTATAATTAAATGAAGTCGGACAAATGTATCTACGGCCCTGGTCGTTACAGACACCAGAGGATAGAATTTTTAACGCACAGAAGGAACAAAGTCAACAACAAGGGCCATGCGGCGACGGCCCTCCACATCCTCCGCTGTCCTAATAACTCTCCTCTCCTTCTCTCCCACTGAGCAAGTCCCTCCACAGCCTCTGTGTTCCTCTTAACCTTTGCAGAAGTCATCTCGTCTCACCAACCCAATCCAACAACTCATTCGCCATCCACCTCCACAACCAAATCTCCTCCTCTCTTCTTAAAATGTCCACGTCCCTGCTGTGTACAGTGCCACTCTCCAAGTAAAACTATATTACTAGTGAAAAATAATAATTTTTAACATACATACATACAGGGCGTCTCAAAAAATGTACCCACTCTTCGAATGACGAGAAAAAAAATTATTTACGAACATAGAGTGAAATGGAATGGCTTCAAATACATAAGACAAATGTAATTGAAGAATCGTGTCTGCAAATGTCCCATCATTTCCTGCCACGTTTTGATTGATTAAATGATTACACCTGCAATTCAAAAAAAAGGCAGCATGTCAGTGACAGTTAAAAGTGTGAGTACATTTTTTTTTTTTTTTTTGGGAGACAGATAAAAGCAACCGTAAAGTTGTTGTTCCAGAAAGCCAAAGACCGCAGCGTGCAGGAGCAATGGTTGCAAGCCCTGCTGGACTCTTTGGCGACTCCGCCGACGACCAGGATAAGCACGGGGCCCATGCAGCTGCGATATTCCTTGGACAACCTGCCGACGGCTGGCACAGAGGTCAGAGCGACAAATGAATTCTCAGCCTGAACGTTAACTCACCCTTTGCGGTTACTGTTGTGATTAAGATAGTGCGCTCGGTTAACTTATTCATCTATCAATAAGAAGTGAGCTCTTTGCAATTAAAAGGAACATCTAAGGGTAGTCACCCTGTGGACTACAACTAGTAAATAAGAAACAGTTCACAGGCGTAATAATAATAATCTCTCTCTCTCTCTGGGTATTTTTTTTAATCAAAGTTCTCATATGCCGAGACACCTTCACCTATTTTCAGGAGGTACATGTACTGGGGTCAAAGACCTTGGGCATATGGCAAGAGTTGTCCGCTAATGATCCCACTTAGGATCAGTCGGGGGCCAACTGCCTCCTGAAACTGGTGGAGACACGGAGGAGAAGGGAATGCTGCTGCGACCCTACCTCACACAGCAGACTCGTCTCCCGTCATTAACGGGGAAGGGCGTGAGAATAGTAGCACCCAGCAATGCCCGACCCTACCTGATGCAGATTTTCTAGGGGGTTTTCCCTGCATCTCTTTAGGTGAAACACCGCGGCGAGGGTAGGATCCTTAAACCAGAGCCCGGGGGCGCCCTAGTTAACCCTTGCTCTATCTTCAGCATCCCCCCTGGCTTTTCAATTCCCTTCCTACGCTATTAAAGGGGAGTTGCCTGTTTCAGGATCATGTAGCCTGTTCCCCCCCCTAAAAAAAAGGCATAATAAAATTATCAAAAAGTACAACATTAAATCAATAAAACTGATTTTATTCCATAAATGAATTGCCTGGCAAATCATAAATTTGGAAACAAACAAACAAATCGGCCAAATTGTCAGCCTTCCTCCAGCACCATTTACTAACATTTTCTACGACTTTTGGTCGTCGATCCTTAATCCGGCGTCAAGTTTCAATGACATTTACTCGAGGCCTGGCTGCCGCTGGGGAGGGAAGTTCTGGAAAGGATTCACAGCGGTAGGGGGGGAGGAGAGTAAATGTAAGTGCGAGCTCTACCTAATAGGTGACCCCACGGTAACCATTACCATCACCAAAACAGAGCAGCACAAGGCCCACCAAGAGCCTTCAGTGAAAAACTCTGGTACTGCGGGGGTGAGCGTAGGTAGCCCAGCTGTCGCTCTACTGGGCGACGGGTTGGACTCGGGAGTGGCAGTGACGTGCGCTACAAAAACCCCACGGTGGCGGTGCCCTGGGTATGTGTAACCCAAGAGTGGGGGACGGACCAGGCCCTGGCTTTTGAAGCCACCAGGCAGCGGAGTGCACTTCCGACAGGTCAAAAACTCGGGGTGTGGGAGCCGTACGCAATCTTTGAGCAACTCGCGAACCCCACTCGGTCGGTTCTCAACAGTCGCGTGAGCACCTTTGGTGAGGAGCCCCTCAAGGCTCTGCACACCACTCTAAGCGCATTCGCCAATGTGGCATACACGGGGGTCAGGCGCTGGGCCCTCTTCTTGTGAATCCAAACTACCAAACCTGTCGTTAAATTTGAACGAGCAAATGGCCGATTTGTTTACTTCCAAAAATGCTTAACTGATAAAAAGAGGACTCGATGCTATAAAAGTTTTCGAGTACCGTTGATCTTCTTACCAAAAACACAGCATTAAGCAACATGTACAGAATAATGAATGCAGAATTTTTTCCTCTCCCCCCTTGGCAGGCAGCGACGAACGGCGAGAGACCTCTGATCGGGCGGAGGGACAGCGTCCTCAACAGGATCCGCCGCCTAGGGGGCAGGTCGTACGCGGGGGGCAGCCTCGAGACGGTCGTCAGGAAGCCCAAACTGCCCAAGGGCCACGCCGTGAGCCGCATGCTGGCCTTGCAAGAGCCGGAAGCCTGCTCCACCTGCGACGAGAACCAGAATCGAAACGTCGAGGGCGGCGGCGGCACCACCGCCGAGAGGCTGGCCGCCGACGACGACGACGACCCGGAAGCGGATTACTATTACATCGAAAATAAGATGTACCAGAAGGCGCAGTACCAGGAAACCGACAACATCTTGTACAATTTGAAAATTAACGTGAAGGAAGAGGGGGGAGACGGGATGTACGAACAGGACCCGGCAGCAGGCAACAACACCGACGAGGAGTATTACGACAGTTACGACCCCATAGCCACGGCGAAACGCACCACGCCGTCGCCGGAACCGGACCTGCCCCCCAGACCCAGGACGTTCAGCAACGAAACTGCGAAAAGCCCCCCCGCCGCCGCGGCCGCCGAAACCCAAGACGACGCCGAGTACGCGACTTGTACGGAAATCATCAAAGGCAACGAGGACGCGAAGGTTCCCGAGAAGAAGCAAGACAAGAAGGCGGGGAAGAAGAAGATA
Organism: Eucriotettix oculatus; assembly: GCA_034510155.1. Classification (NCBI taxonomy): domain Eukaryota; kingdom Metazoa; phylum Arthropoda; class Insecta; order Orthoptera; family Tetrigidae; genus Eucriotettix; species Eucriotettix oculatus. The sequence goes on from CM067382.1 coordinate 67,668,426, forward strand.
AAAATTAAAACGAATAAGGCCAAAATTAAGGCCGCGGGAGACGAGGGCAACGCGGAAAAGAAGGAGGAGATCCTCCCGTACGGCAAGAAGAGGAGGATGAGTTTCCTGAAGAAAGTTCTGGGGCACTACCGGAAAAAGAACCACAACAAAGACGCTGACAACGAGGCGGACACGGACACCGCGGCGGAGGAGCCGGCTTACGAGACCGTGGACTTTGTGGCCGGGGAGGACTCCGAGGCCAAGGAACCGTCTGCAGGGATCATCAGCATGGTCGGGAAGCACAGCCTGATGCCCAACAACGCCTTGCTGGAGCTGGAGAACAAGCTGCAGGGACGGCACAACACCAGCGAGGTATTCCATCCATTCCTCCTAGACTCGTTCAATACTATTCTATAAAATAAAATTACTAATCATAGACAACGTTTTCCTCCTCGCATCTGCGACTTCTTCAGGTAAATTTATCCAGTATTAATTTTTTTTTTCCAACAACAAAAACGATAGCCGGAAATTGTCTCAATGCAAAATTTTCAGTCTGACTCCGTTAAAACTTACAATTTTGAAAGTAAACACTTAAAAAAAAAACAATATTAATCTAGACCAAAAATAAATAAATTAGAGGTCCAAACAGGGAAAGTCGTATGACGTGGATCCTCAAGCGAAGCCCTGCCTGCTTCCAGGATACGGAATTGGGTTAATAAGGATGACGTTTTAAAGTAATAGCACATTCTTACTCAAATGTATAAAATAAATTTAAAAAAAATTGTCCCAAAATTAATCCCAAGGACAGTTTACAAACTAAAGTGCAAATTTAAAAGTAGGGGAGCAACGCGGATTAAAAGAACGCGTTGTTTCTGTAGATTAGGAAGGCAATCGTGGACTCTATTACACCCACAATAACGCTGAAAATTATAAGATTTTGGGACATAATTCATCTGAAACGTACAAATTCCTCTCAGGTTTCCAACCGGTTCAAAGAGGTTATCAGCGACGTTCCAATGGCTGACTGACGGAATTTATACATACCGTTACCCTGGGAAAGTTCTCTTACTTTAATTTATCCGTTAATTACAATGCAAGTAAACTCTCTAAACCAACATAATAATACCATAAAACAGTGTGGTATTAATAACCGCTGGTCAGATTCTGATATTTTTTACCGAGGAAATTTTACAATTTTTTTTTTCAATAATATAAGTTTATGGGAGGTCAGCCATTTTGTTTCATAATTATTTTTGATTTTGTACTACATTTCCAATTTCTAACTTTCAGCCATTTTTTTTTTTTTTTTTGCTGTATATTATTTGTACGTAAAACGGCCACTTAATCTCGTACAACTGCTTTGCACGACAGTCGTCGAGTGATATATTGTTTGAAAATCCTCCCACTCCCATTCACCACCCTATACCCTTCTGTTTTTAGTTTTAGTTTATTAGTTTTATTATTATTGTTTAAGAAAATAATTATTTATAAAATAAAATAGAATAAATCTGTAAGACAAACATTGTAAGAAATTAAAATAAGGCCTGTTATAGATACTCAAGAAAACAGGTTATTAGTGTAATTAGTGAATAATAATAATAATAAAATAATAATAATAAATGTTGAAAACTCAATTCCACTCGTGACGGCTGCTTCCAAAAATTCAATAACAATAGACACGGCGCCTGCCACCAGTTTTTCCGCCTCTCATTCCCGTCGTTATTAATTGATTCAATTAACCTGACAAGGTCATTGTGTGGACTTACTTGTGTGTGTGTGTGCCTGTGTTTGTACATCTACTAGCCTCACTTTCACGGCTCTTGTTCACAGCAAACTCAAACTGCTCGGGGTGTCAACTCGGAAAGCGTTTCGAGCGACTGCAAGGCGGACAGTGTGGACGAAAATACAAAAGCAGGTGAGAAATTAGCGCCACTAACGTTATACAAAATGGCTGCAAGAGACTAGCCTTAGGACTGAATACCACCACAACACCAACAACAACAAAAATTTTTGAGTGCCAAAATATATATATATGTAAGTTAAATTTTTAACAAGATTGCAAATGAAAAAAAATTGAGAATTAATCTTAACGTGACAGAAACAAATTTCAACCAGTATCAAAAAAAACAAAGAAAATCATTGCGACAATAGTAATTAATGAGGAAAACTTCCTCTTAATAAGCAGTTTACTGTAGACTCATCCTAAACTTACTTTGTGCACAAAAAGTACATTTGTCCAAATTGACGATGGAAGTCTGAAGCAACAGTTTTGCAAGTTCCAGTCTGGTTGACGCAAAATATAACTACAGCTGAAACTCTAAAATGGAGTAAACTAAACAGTGACTTGGGCAGGAAATAGATAAATTGGCCATCAGAGGGGTAAAAAAATAAAGCAATTGATTAAGAAATAAAACTTTTATGTCAATACCACCAAACGATGATCCGTGAATTACGTTTTCATCAATTCCTTTATTACATTTTTTTCTGGCTTATTTCTAAACGTTTCAGGTAATGACAGCGAGTTGGTCTTTTTGAATAAAGAGCGCGCGTTTGTTTGTGACTGCAGATGGCAAGACGACGCCTCCGCAGCTGCCCCACAGACAAAATGAGACGCGGAGGCCGAGCTCTCCGTGGCACGACGTCCCAACAAACAACTCGCCCGTGGAGGGGAAGTCGCTGTGGACCGCAGAACAGCAGGACTCCCTACTCGGAACACCTCAAGGGTTCGCCCTGCTGAAAAGCAGGTGGCAGCAGGCCGCGGAAAGGGGCGGCGAGTGGAACAGGGAATGCCACCTCACCCCCGCAGACGAAACGCAAGCTCGGATATCGGACCTGTACAGTAAGGTCAACAAGAAGCCAAAGACGTTACAACAAAATGACGCGAAAACCCCACCCCAGCGCTCTCCGGACAGACACAAAGAAAGCGTCAGCTCCTTCGCGGATAACTCCAGTGCAAACAGTTTGATATTTCAGATGGACATCGAGGACGCCGACCGTGACCGGGGGGAGAGCAGCAGCAGCAACTTCCAACAAGACAGTCTGATGACGAGCGCAAACTGCGTGAAAAGGGCGCAACGCTCTAGCGAAGACGACCTGGTGCCGGAGCTGCCGACGAAGCGGCTCACGCAGCACGAGGGGCAGAGGGACAACAGGTACTCCAACGAGCTCAACAACCTGTTGGCGCAGCTGGTTCAGATAACTTCGGCGCCACTCATGACCCCGGGCAACACCACCAGCCTGGTCGACTTCCCTCCTACCAAATTAAGTGAAGCAGACGAACAGGTATATTAGAATGGTAATTTCACCAACAAACTACATTCGCAAATATACGTACAATGTAAAGATCAAGGTGTTCAGAAAATAAAACGGTTCAATACAACACCCTATTAACAGTCTTGTTCAAAATTAATTATTGCGTGTGAAAACATTTCACGGTTCATATATTTCAATAAGAGGCGGATTAAGTTCACTTTCTTTTAATATCACTGATGTTACTTTTAGATATTTCCTTAATTATATTTGATGTAATTAAATATATAGATTGCATACTGATTAAATAATACTTTGTTATATGTAATAAATATTTTTCATCCCGAACATAGAAAATTACAACTGAAAGCTCACTTGGAGACCTTTAAATATTTTTTAAAATTCCCTTCCGTAATGGTTAAATATTTTGCATCTGATAGTTATAAATGTAGCGACAATTAGAAAAAAATCTGAAGATGCTACAAATAGGTACAGAAACACTGTACCTATGATTTTATTAAACAGTCCGCCAGAAATTGGACACGATTCTTTTCATTCTGCACATGAAATGAAATCAGACGTAAAAAAAAAAAGAAAAAATTGAACCTTCAAGTTACCAACCGTGTTTACCGTCATTCCAGTTGCTGCTGATGGCGCCGGTACGTCGAAGACGTTACTCGGAACCTGACTACGACGTGCCCCGCTCTCACCGTTACATCTTCGATGCCGCGGCGGACACGAAAAACAGGTAAGGGTAACCGTAGTCAAAGGAATGCCGTCCTGACAACCAGGAAATTGAGGCAGCGTCAAGTTTCACGTGTCAGGATCTGGTGCGAGGTCCATCGAAAATATGCTTTAACACTCCACAAATCTAGTTACACATTGTGAAACCTTCTCGGGTGAACATGGCAAAGGCGATGGTTGTCGAAACGCCGTGGCGTATTAACGATACCGGTTAATTTCCCAAAAAGACTTTATACAGCAACTACACAGAGAGAATCTCCGACCATTAATATTCCTCACACCACACACAAATAACGACTCTGGTGGAGTTGTGGGTTATGTTCCACATGAACTGCCTCCTAGCAAGAACGAATGGCGGTTTACCACCTGACGAAATGCTAGTCAGTGCCCAAGGCGAGACGAGGCGAGATATATCGAAACATCCAACTCTTCCGGCCAGCAGCCTTCACAACCCTGAAATTGTGAAAGATCTCATCCCTACAAGGGGACTCCACGAACCTTCTCATATTTACCGAACATGACCGTCTGTTTCAGCGGACTGTCTACGGAAGAGGAACACCCAGACGACACGTCGAGCTGCAACGTAAGCATGGCACCCGATTCTCTGGAACCGATTCCTACTGGCGCCAGGGACAGACCTCCGGAAAAATATATAGCACGCTAAATACGTAAAAATTTATTTAAACCCTGTATGGACCAAAATTTATAAAACATTTATATCAACTGTTTATGTACATACAGTTTCATACAGTAATCTGTAATTCAAATGTATATATTTGTACTGCACTAATTATTCAAAATTGTACATTTTTATAGATATGAATCATTAAGATTTGTAAATTTAAATAAATTATATGGTTATTATTCAACGCTTTGTTATTCTTTTCCTTTGGCTCAACAGCCCGTCGAGGGCCCGGGCCTACCGCGAGCCGACTGATATTTTGCACGGCACACAGGAGGTCGGTACGCTTTGTTATTACAGACTGAAAAAAAATTCTGCTTAGGATACAGAAACTTAAAGAGGGACAGTTTTAGAGCTTTCCGTAACAAATTGTACAGATTACAGATTTCAAACGGAAAATTACACTACCAAAATGATTCCTTGCAGGTGGAAGGACGCAGGTAAACCCAATTTAATGGCTTCTCTTTTCATATTCTTCAAGACTTGTGTGGCGTACAACTATCACGCATCAAGTGAAAGTACAGGAAACTGGGCTTAAGAGAGAAGATGAATCGCTATGCTGATAAAAAGTAAACCTGGAACGTGTCATGGCAGCCCGGCAGTTATTCCCGCCAGGTAAAGACCTTTAAATGGGCGACAGCGCAACGGATAGCGAGTTAATGCAAAATTAGCACAATAGCACCAACAAAAAAAATTAAACAATTCAAGATAACATTGTGTGTACAAAAGCTGGGAAAATCCACCAGAAATTCAGTCAACACTTATCCTTACTGTAAAAATCAAATACAAAGAAATATACACAATACCCAATTTATATTCAACCTTGATGAGGGATAATGAACAAAATATACTGCAATAACTTAAAATATTAATGCTTGAATTGATAAAATTGGCAAGGAGAAGAATAAGGCTACTGGTAAAAAAAAATTTTAATAAATTTTTTTAACATAGCAGAAATGTTATATTTACATACAGATAGAAAATCAAATCAGATTTACTTGTGTTTCTTCTTGTTTTTCCCTTTTAACCTCTTCCTGACGCCCTGAGCTTCTTCCATATCATCGTCGTCTAACGTGCTGCTCTTCTTCCTTTTATTTTTACCACTTTTCTTCTCGTCTAAATCTTTCATTTCCTGCAAAATAATAATGTTGAATTATTTTTTTTTACAAGTACATAATTAAACTATCTGGGATGTGATGTGGGTCAGCCGATACTTACCAGCCTCGCGACTCTCTGCGCTTCCGCCACCCTTTCCTGAAGTAGCATGACTTCGTCCTCCTCTACTTTGTAAAGTGGCAACTGCTTACCAATCAAGTGCTCTATCCTCTGGTACAGCTCAACGTCGTACTGTGACACACGTCAAAATGAAACAAACAAATATTATTAATATAAGCGCTTAAAAAATGAGGTCACATAGCTTCGCAGACTACAATACGTACTTGCGTGACAAAGGTGATCGATTTGCCCGACCGTCCGGCGCGGGCCGTCCTCCCAACTCTGTGAATGTAGTCCTTGCTGTGCGTCGGTATGTCGAAATTTACAACGATGTCGACGTGGGGGATGTCTAAACCTCTGTCGACAGAGAAAATTAGGGCCTCATTCAGTTAACATACAAATGTAACAATCAAAATTAAGTGATACTTAGTAGACATAAAATATTGAGAATTAAGTATCGTTAAAAATAAACAAATACATATTATGGTTGAATTATACCTGTATATCCCAAAGGTAACAAAGTCTACAAGATAAAACAAAGTACTAACATCACTAACTGGAAGTGAAGGCAACAAAACTATGTGGAAAACACTGCTCCTACAGTATAGTTAAAAACTAACTGTAATAGAAATCAATTAAAAAAGCCAACTGTCAACAATAATTGAATAACATTAAAAAAAAAAACACAGCCTTCTTAAGAGTCCAAACACCCCACAGTTAAATAGCACTAATTCAGAATTGCAAAATACTAATTTTAGTGTAGATAAAATTTTAAATAAGGCCAAAAACAGACAAAAAAAAAATTAGCGAAATATAACAAACTATAATTTAAAATCAACTACATGTTTCGGTCTTGATCTGGAGCCTCTTCAGGTTGTGTGGTTCCTTCGAGCAGTGTTCTTACAGCTTACGTCAAAACTTGTTATGATAAGTGTTATAACATATTAATATCGTCGTTAAAAATATTCAAAATATCATAACAGAGAAACGAAATTGCCAGTAGTTTACCTGAGTTGTGAATGAAATTACTTTAAGGACAATTTTTTTATAGTCATCTCCTTAGAAATTGTGTTTTTAAATTATTTTCGACGCACAACGACAAATTTATAAGTTATTATTTCTTAAATATTTGGCTGTTTTAATACATATAAATGTTTTGAACAAGTTTGTTAAATGAAAGAAGGCATAATAAAAACAATTTTTAAATTTTTTTAAAGTTAATACAGACTACTTTGCTACATTCTTACTAGTATTACAGCAAAAAAAAACTAAAAATAATGCTCCATCAGGCAATATTCATCCAAAAAAACCTGGTGAAAAGCTTTCATGTTGAACATGACAAATTGAATGAAAAAGAAAGTTGACAACTTTTAGGAACTACATATTTATCCCTGTCCCAAAGACGACTGGAGGCTGATAGATGCAGGACAATTAGTTAAGTACCTCATGTCTGCAAATATTAACAAAAATAGTACACAGGAGACGGAATGTCAAACAAAATGCATTAGCATTAGAAGGAAGTGAACCGGAGAGGGAGATATGGATGGAAGACACTAAGCAGATTAGGGAGGATGTGGTAGCTATGGAAATGGCTGGAGAAGGATAGGGGGATCATGGACCAGACCAGTCTTAGGACTGAATGCCACATCAACTACAGCTGATTGATTGAATTGTCTTCTTTTAAAAATACCTTAAATTAAATTCTTCAAATAAATAAAAAGATATATATTGATGTGGTTTCAATGTTAAGAAACCTTTTTTCAACTGTACCACTGCAGTGTACAGTTTTGTAATGAGAACAATGAACAAACAAAGAGAAAAATATAGATAGAACCCTTACCGACTCGCTACATCTGTCGAGATCAGGATAGATCTACTCTTCGCCTTAAACTTCGTCAAGGCCCCGAGACGCTTATTCTGCGACATCTGGCCGTGCAGAGGCACCGCGGTGAACCCAAGGCTTCGCAGTAACAGGGCGGTCCTGACTGTATTGTTACACGTCGAACAGAAGATCATGAACGAGTTCCCCGCCATTTCATTCAGAATATGAACCAAGTACACATCCTATAAATATATAGAAAAAAAAAACTCAATTTTTCATTACATACAATCTCACATCATGACAAGTTTCAACAGTACTAGAGTCAAAAAATGATAACATTGTATCTATATTCCTGTTTATAAAAATTCAAACCAACTTGTCCAATTTGTTAGGCACACAATGTCGTAGGAACACATCCTACAAGATTTGTCACTTATGTGAAACACTTTCAACATTGAAAATTATGAGAGGTTTCCAAGAAAAATGTTTATTAAAACTAATATCAATAACTGGATAAAATGATATGTTGACTGGGTTATTGGATAAATACAGGTCTGCAATTTTAAGGGGACATTGAACCTACTATAAATGAGATTTCAAAAGAGCGCGCATGGCTCTGAAAATTCCGACACTGACATCTATAATTTCAGGTAAATCCATAAATCTTTCTTGCTTTACTGTCCACATCAATTATCTTTACAATGCCAACTCGGTTCAAAAGAAATTTAGTCGGTTATTGTCCTTAAGTATGAAGGCTGTGACATCACGCGAACAGGAGGAAGAGAAAATACAAATTGCGGCTTGTTTGAAGTTAGGGTATAATGACCAGAAAGTATTCAAATTCATCTTTAGCCCAACAGTGGATTAACTTACAAAAGGATTCTCGAGATTTCAACACACTCGCACAAACTAATGAAAATAAATAATTTTAATCAAACCATTTCTCACCTCATATATATATATATTTTATGAACGTCTGTTTACAGAAACTGAATTCTTACCTTGAATTTCACTGGAATGAAAATATAATACTGCTGCAGCTTATCAACCGTCTGGTACTTGGTCGACACCTCCACTTTGACAGGATCTCTCAACGAAGCTCTCTGTAGTTTTTGAACCTTCTTGGTCATCGTTGCTGAAAACAAGTACGTGCGACGTTCACGAGGGATGACTTTCAAAATTTTGTCAACTTCCACCTCAAAGTCCATGTTCAAAATTCGGTCAGCTTCATCCATAACCTTGAAAAAAAAAAAAAAATTATTAGAGCAGATTTTTATGCAGCTTTTGATTTTAGACAGCGCTGAAAAAATACTTTTATTTTCTATCCTCTCTTCATTTTCACCTCCATTTCCTCTTTTTTAAAACAATTTAAACACAAATGTCTGCCATTGAACTACAATGCAAACTGGAAACGCATCAATTTGGTGTCGCTATTCTCGCCAGTATAAACTGTAGTGCAAGAATCCTTGTGCAAACTGTCTGCGCACTTCATGTTTGGCATTAAATTTGAAAATAATATTACAAAACGGGTCAAACATATATGTAAACAAGTGCATATGGCACAGAGCCTTCAAGATTCCACATTGGCTTAAAAAAAATTGTGCAGAACATCAGACAGCACTTCAGCAAACTATTTTAACAAACTTATTACCAAGAACTTGAGAGCTTTCAAGTTAAATCCTTTGGTGTTCTCCAAATGGTCGACGAGACGCCCTGGGGTCGCTATTATAATATGCGGCTTCTTTGCCAACATCAGTGCTTGAGCGACCATATCCATCCCACCAACTATTACGGCACACTTCACTCCTATGCTCGCTCCTGTAATATCATAGATAATCAACATTAAGTAGAAAGTAATAACAGTAAAATAAGATATCATTGTAACACTTTAGTATATGTATTTCAATAGTCGGAACAGGTGGAGTGGAACGTATATGCTCCTAACTCATGATTGGTGCACAACTAGTGACGTCACAGTTTGTTAATGAGCATAGAATGAAGGAAAAAGGAACCAGGTCGTAACGTATGTGTTTGGAGATTAGTATTCACTTTTAACCCATTAGTCTATAATCAACAATGTTTCATAGTATTTATTGCACTCTTTCAAGGTTTCATAAGAATATTATCCAATAACAACATAAATGAAAGATCATAGGTTTTCCTGGTGAATTTATTGAATAAAGAGTTCTTGGGTTGCAACCCGGGCCATGCTTTACTTGATACAGGTGAACAAGTTATTCTACATACATTCATTAAAAAGTAATTTATTTTCTACAAATTATAGTACTTAACAAATTACCTAAAGCTTCAAACTGTTCAGAGATCTGAAACGCCAACTCTCGAGTAGGCGTCAGTATTAACGCAAAATACCTCTGAGGGTTATCGAGTAGAGATTGGAGAATAGGTAGTGCAAACGCTCCGGTCTTTCCAGACCCAGTTTCAGCCAAGCCTATGACATCCTTGCCTGAAAAGTAATTTAAACACATTAAAACTAATTTCATGAGGAAAGTTAATGGTCATTCTTATTATGCAAGAACGAAACACTAGATGTTAAATAAATAAAGTTACAGTAAACTGGCCACGTCAGGAATTTAATACAATTTCAAAATTATTATCAAATCAAACGATTCATACTAAAGTTTAGAGTCATCATCAGCTGCTTATAATTTTTAAAAAGTGGAAGGATTTAAACATCTCGTAACTGCTACCACAAATGCAAAGCCGTAATTACCTTGCAACGCCACGGGTATCGCCTCCTTTTGAATCTTCGACGGACTTTTCCATTTGAGCTGTTCACACGCCTCGCACAGCACGTCGACAATACCCTGACGGACAAAGCAAATTGCGGGAACAAACAAATTTAAAAGGTTATGTTGACAAAACACGTGAAAAATTTAATTACATGCGCGTCTTACAAATTAACAATAAGTTTACGGTTACGTATACTAACAAGTTCCTTGAAAGTGACGTTTTCGTCTGTACATATATCATCAGCAAGGGCTTCTTTCACTTCTCCGTTTTCAGATTCGTCCTCTGAGGCCATCACGAACACGCTTTTAAAGCTCACCGCAAGTTACTCGCGTTCGGTTGGCAGCAGCTGACAAATGAATACAGCAGCAGCAACAGCAGCAGCGGTTTTATGAGAAATTTAGCGCGAAGCAATTCTCGTTGATAATCGACCATCAGCTGAAACAAAACGGCACATCGAAAAACAGAACCATTAAAAAAGATTATCCATAAAGTATTTTCATTCGCTACACAGATAAACCATTGGCAATTTCGTTTCTCTTTTATGATATTTTGAATATATATTTTTTAACATCGATATTAATTTTAAAACACACTTAACATAAAAAAAAGTTTCGGCGGCGTAAACAGTAAGAACATTGCTCAAAGGAAACACCCAAGTAAGGCAAATAAACTAACAAGTTTTTTCCCTTCCCACTATACAAATTCAAAATTGTGTGATTACCTTATCTTTTGTAATTGATTTGAAAAAATTTGACTTTCAGTGTAGTGGAAACGAGAATTGCCCGCCCGGCAAAACTTTTGAAACTTGTAGTCACAGGTACAAACACTGTATGGGGAAAACAACAGCGGTGTAGTGAAACTCCTATTCGTAGCCCTAAAGCGGAGTTAAATTATGATCATTCACCAATCTATTTTTTTAAGACGTTCTCTTACTTTTTTCTGGAGCAGTCGCTTACAGTACACCCCGAGTGTATTTTAACTCCCCACGTCAGTTAAAAAAATTCAAGTAAAGGCATGTCAAAAATGTGGGCGAGGGGAAATGTTATCCGAAACACTGCAAGATGATAACCAAGAAATTGAAAATATATTAAAGTTAAAGGAAAGGAACCAAGAAAATAAATGAGGAAGAATAAGAAACCTCAAGTTCCCCTACTGTATCCATACCCTCGATAAGAATTTGCACTCTGCGAATAATTTCTTTACCGTAGTTTCAACTGCTGAAGCTAAATTAGTGTCGGGACCACCTCTTTTCCTGAGGGGGAGCTCACCGAGATGGTCGGCAGGGGATGCTGTTAACCGTAGCAGATTGGTCTCCTGACGCAAGTAATTGCCTGGGTAAAGCCGAGCACTGGGCTGCTAGTGACGATAAAATCAACAGCGTGAAAGTAATGGAAATTTTCGAGAGCAGAACAAGTGCTTTCATAAAAAACTCTGCCGAAATTTGAAATTAACGGCATTGAGGTGTGGACAGTCTTGTCGAAACAGAACTGGACCCCTACACCGTTTTAAATTTTAATCACGTTATAATAAATCAGAACCGTAGGAAGATTATGGCATGAACGGTCAAAAAAACTTCCAATTAAATCGATTACTGGTTTTATTATCATCATGTAATGTTTGTTGTCGAGTTCAAATGACTGGTCCGATTTGACCATATCTTGGGGGGCAAGCCTTTTCATGTCTGCATAAATAGAACAGCCCACACCCACCACCCTAATCTCCTCAGCATATTCCATCCTTGGCCTCCCTCTCCTGTTATCAACCCCACACACGCACACTTCCTTCTAATGCCAATTTTACAAGACCCCTCGTGTCTTAAAAACGTGGCCTATTATTAATCTATCCCTTCTCTTGGTCAACGCTCTCCCTAATGTTCTCTCTTCCCCTATTATTTTTTTTAGAACTTTGTTAGCGATTCCATCCACCCATCATCTCATTCTCCTGACGCACCAAATTTCAAAGGCTTCGACGATTCTTTCCCTTCCCGCAACTCCTATCGTCCACGTTTCGCACCACGCTACACATGAACATTATTAGCAACAATTTCCTTAGATTACCCCTAAGTAAATTCCTCTTCCTTGCCTGTGCGCTGTCCTACTCCAGTTATTACCCTTCCCAAGTAACAAAATGTAGGGGGTTCTCATTTCTTCTCCTTGCAATCTAATTTTACTAAATCTAAATCGCAACCAATATCTGCCAGTTACAGTTACCGATTTTGAAGCTGGCCTCGAGTATGGATAATTGGAGATTGCTAGGTCTAGAATAAATGCAAAATTTTCAACCGTGTGGTGAATCTAGCGTCGGTTCTCTGAAAAATGCGAACAAAGGACCTGTTGAGAAACGACTCTCGCCAAAACTTCTGGCACGGAAGCATCTCTTCTCCCCCCCTCCCCCCCAAATTAAGTGCAACGCCTTCTACTCCTATGGTAAAATGGATTGGTTCATAATTGTTTTTTTTTCGGGTATTCCATTGTCTCAGTAAGGAAAAAAAAATAGGGGATACAAAGTGAATCAGAGGAATCGAGGATAAGAAAGCAGATTAAGAAAAGAAATTGGAAAAATTACTCCAAGAAAGGAAAGAAATTACTCCAACATTTTGAACAGTAAGGAAACCGTTCGCTTGTCGTGGAGAGTTCCAACCTGTATCTGACAATTAACCTGGTTTACTCCCCTGATGACAAACGGGGTTTCTCCAATTTCTTTCCTTACTCCGCTTTCTTGCAATCCTTCCCTCCGATTTGCTTCTCATCTATCTTTTTCACTTGGACAATGGAATACCCGAAAAAAAAACTCAACAACGATCAAATGAATTTTCTTGTACGTGAAGAAAATAACGTGAAAACTGAAGAAGGCAAGAGTAATGAGCATTTTCTATCATTTGAATTTGAAGGTATATTTGCGCCAAACTGGGTAAAATTAAATTCACTAGAGGTTTAACTTTAACATCCGTTGCATATAATTAAACAAATTGACTTTGTGATATATAAATAATTTACTCACAACATTTCCGCATGTTTTTACGCCTTCTCATTTCACCTGAAGATGGCATAAAAACACCCTGAAACGTAGTTACGAGTAAATTTGTATAATGAAGTCTGTACAAGGTCGTCAATTTGTTCAACTAAATTTACTAGATGTATCCATACCACAAAATAGGCAAAAATGTCGACACTTCAGCTTTCTTTAACACTATCTATATGAACATCCTCTACGGAATCTCGGCCCAGATTATTTTCCGATATACAACTAAATTCATAAAAATAATAACAACAAATTAAGAGGAAAGAGAATTTTGATTCCTGGACAGTAAGCAAAACTCTCTTCTCATTTATAAATTCTTTTTTTTTGATTCGACCTCTGTTGGTAATTGTGAATAAGTCCAAAGATCTGGACGGAAAAATTGTAGAAGAGTTTTGGTAAACGGTGTTAAGAAGGCCGACATATCGGCAATTTATTTTTCATCTGTAAATTTCCTTTTTAAAGTCCCGAGGAACCGCACCAGCGGACTGACAAACTCTGTGGCGGGTTTTAATTACGGAATGTCCATATTGCTTATACAATTGTCCAATTTTTTTAACTTCAAAATACAGGAAAACTGATTCTCAAATATTTTCTCTCCCTCAAAAATCTTCTGATCAAACAACTTTAAGCAGCATAGTACAATTATTAGTATCTTTTCCTCTTTTTTTTAAAAAAAAAAATTGAAATAAGAAAAAAAAAACGTATCTATCCATCCTATGGGATAATGAACCCTCAACTTGGGAAGAGTTATTTTGGACCATCATAAGACATTCCAACATTCATTGCATAGATATTTATTAATAACAAAATTATAGTTATTGTTCGATGGAAGGGTCAAGGAATGCGTCATTAAGTATGACAATGAAAGCCCGTGTTACACTGACAAAAACCATTGTATTTTGCCTCAGGTTATCATTTTTTTTGCATTCTTTCATTTTTCTCTCATTGCACTTTGCCTTTTAAAAAAAGGTTAAAATTTAGAAAATCACCAATATTAAATTTTTACCAATTACACGATCCAAAGTGGCGAGCGTTGTTCCGCCGACGCCTTCCGACGACCTCAATCTCGCTTTTCACAGTCCGGACACCGCGCGAGGTGGGGGGGCGGGGGAAAGTAAAAATTTTGTGAAATTCAGAAAACGCAAAACCGTTTCTCCATGATATATAGAGCGAGTATAAATGGGAATAATGACTACACGTATCAGTCTTTGAACACCGTTATTTCAGTCTTTCAGCTACGAGAAAATGCTAGCCGAGATCTAAGGTGCCGAGTGAATGACTTCAGTTAACTCGAGTCGAGGGGTGGAACCGGGAATGAGAATGAGTGAGATTTTTTTCCAAAAGAAAAAAAAAAATTTTTTTTCTTCTTCCCCAAAAAATGCACTATGACAAATTTTCAGATCGCTGAGCGAGTGTGATACGATGAGTGAAAATGAAATGACTTCCTCTTGTGTACAAAATATAACCCGGCTCCAACAACGCAATTTGCCTTCCTCCTCCAGTTTTTCCAGGCACATTAAGGAGAGCGGATCACAGCAAACGGAGGGGCGGTGCGCCGGGGGACGTCGCGGGGGAACAACGCCACAAACTTTGAATCGACAAGAGCGGGGAGCTGGAAAAGCTCATCACAAAAATATAAATATCTGATCACTCAACAATATAAATTTTAAATATTAACATTAAAAATATTTCACTAATAAATAATACAGATGTTGTACAAACAAAAAAAAAATTTTTTTTTGAACACAGTAAAAGATATTTTCAAATTAACCTATTAAAGTCACGCGTGATCAGTTTTTCCAGCATATAAATTTTCCATGAAAAATTTTTTTTTTTTAAACCAGTGAAGTAGTGGATTGGGGCCAAATGCCTGGGATCCCACCAATGAAGATTACAAACTCAGGCAATGTAAAACTTCCACCAACAAAGGAAATTATTCAAGGTAATAAACCCATTGACATTAATATTTTTTGATTTTAAATTAAAAATATAATTTAATACTTGCACAAAAAATGCATTGGCATTTTTTTATATTTTGTAGTAGTTTTAACTTTTTTTATAACAAATAAAAAAACATATATTTGTATATAAGACATTTTTTTTTACATCACATGTGTTTCTATAATACAGTATTTATACGCTGAGAAAGACTCATTAAAATTGCGATGTGTGTGAAATACTCAATTCTGATACAGAAGGTCGGCAAAATGTAAAATAAATTAAAAAAAAAAAAAGAGTATAATGTAAAATGTGGAACCAAGGAAGCAGTTTTGAGATCATCCCATTTTAATAAGAACATTTGCCTCCAATGGGTCCAACCCACATGCCAGCCATTTTTATTGTGACGACAAGCTGATCAAGTCTTGGGGGGAGGGGGCTCGAAAAAGTTTCATTTAATCATGGGAATTATCACTGGGGGCAGTCTGTAGTAGCAGTAGTAGTAGTAGTTTTTTTTTCATTTTTTCCAAATTTAGATACTATTTTTAAAAACTGTTTACAAGGCAAGATCACAGGCAATTCACGACCAGCATGAAATGTGAGGAAGGGGAAAAAAAAATCAACAATTTGAAGTAGTTCAGTTTTTAAGAAACCCAATTATCTTACCAAGGATTGAGTAAAACTATTTTTAACGATCACTGACACCGTGTTTCACCGCATAGAGGGGGGGGTACAGTACTGTATCAATGTAAATGCCATATTTGTTTCCAGAGTCGACTCTGGGAGTGGTTTATCAGATAAAAAAGAAGAAAAGAAAAAAAAATTATTAAATGCAAAGCAAAACTGTGTGACTTGAATGGGCACATTTGGAACTTGTTTTTCGGTGTTTCAAACACCTTCCATCACGGAAATGAAACAATTTTTTTATTTTATTTGTGTTGGCTTTCGGGAGACCCACGTTAAAGAAAAAAAAAAGCTTAAAGATAATGTATTCAAGAAAGTAATGCATTCACAAAAAAAGGTAATACCGATGAGTAGGTTTTTTTTTTTTCACGAATTTCAAACGTTTCAGTTGTACTTTTAACATGGGTTGGGTCCCAGGTAGATGCAACATAATGCCTATCTGAAACAAAAAAAATATTTTTCTGGTCCAATATAGGCATTTGGTTTTATATTTAGAGTGTATATATTTTTTTGTTCTTTTCATTTTGTTAACAATAACTTTGTTATGAAATTTCCCTGAACATCCAGCTGCTATTTTAAAATTGAAATCACTTCAACTGAGCAAGCACCCGCTAACCATATACCTTTGGCCTCTTGCATTCTGCCCAGCTTCTAGTAAAATATCGACGTGCAAAATAATAAAATTTAATTCATATAGTCCCATCAATAATTATTATTTAATATTCTACAAAGTTCTGTACAGATAATCACTTTATATCCTTTTTTTGCATTTATACAAAAGTAAAAACTAACACAACAAGTACTTTGCACGCAAGCGAAGCCTCCACGGAGAATGCAGAGGCCACAGGCTCCGAAAATCGAAGCGTACAGTCCTAGTTACTATTTGTACTGGGGGGTTTTACAGCTTGGAACGTGATATTGTTTTTTTGTTTTGCCTTTTTAAGTTGCACCACCACAAGATCTTAGGAAACGAAAAGGAAATCGCCGCGTGATAAAAATTCACCATCACTGTTCTTGTTGTCGTCGTTTAGGACGCTCCCAGTCACAACGTCGAGAGATCTTCTTAGCACCACCAGACTCCATACTTGCACTCTGATGCTTTTAATTTATGAGAGAACAAAAAAAAAATAACGATAACCTGTACCAAAATCACAATGTCTTTTCTCGCCCCAACAGATTCATGGTGGGATTCTCACAAACCCATCAAACCAGAAGTGAGACAGAAAAAAAGATGTTCTATACAATATCACTTGTGGATGTCTCCAGAAGAGGGAAAACGAAATCCCACTTTGGTAGACTCTGCCATTTCAGTTCAGGTCACGATCTTCTAAGTACTTGTATTCAAACGTAAAACCTTCCTTTTTCCTTTGGCCCCACTTTTCATAATCGAAATAAATGTATGTGCCCTAAAAGTAATGCAAATATGAGATATTTAGAAATTATTCAAATTAATAATATATAGTAGCATAATAGATCATAAAGAATGAATACTTACTGCCGATTTTATACAAATTACAAAAAAAACGAGTAGTCAAAACACAGATAAAAATTGGTGATAAAATAAATACCACACAACAAACTGCAGGCCTTGCGACTTTTATCGAGTTATTGAATGAAGTAGAAATGCTTCAATGAAGCTCAGTAAAGCATATAGATAATTTTGGAAGAAAGACAAGAATGGAAAAACTTCAACCAGACCAGGGACCCAAACTCAGGACCTCCTGATATCCAGCCGGGCGCTCTACCAACTGAGCAGATCCGAGTCGACGTTCTTGAATGAGGCAAGAGCACAACAAACAAGACTTCGTCACGAGGTTCGTGCAGCTCTTGTGTCTTTCAATCACGTGGCGAAAGGAATGAGGCTTGCAGAACTCTGTGTCGTATTATCAAATCACCAATTTTTGGCTTTTTTACGTAACTTTTAAGACAAAACATTTAATATTTTTAGTTATCAATAAATATTCTATTTTTTTTAAGTTTGTTGTAAATGAATGGAAATTAAAGAAGAGAGGAAAAAACTCAAATTACCTGTTCATACTCTTCATTGATAATTTTGGGCTCCTCATGTCGCTGGAACCACATCATGTACTTTGTGTGGAACCTCCAACTCTGTTTCTTCAGTGCCTTTGCCGCAAGATATTGTGCCTTAGTTCCTTCCATATAGTAAAAGATGAAGAAGAGAGTTTCCGTCGACAGCCGCTGGAAGAACTCCACTGTGTCGGAATGAGGCAGCGGGGTCTGGAAACGTAATATTGTTGGACACCTCCACAAAATGCAACTATAAGAACCTGCTACGTTCATCGTCCGAATAAGTACCTGATGGTAATAAAGAGGCGTCGGGCACGGATTTCTAGGTAAATACGGCCTGAGTCGCTCGGAATCGGATGGGTGGGGCATGTGAAAATATGCGGCTTCCATCATCTGGAACTGACACTGGTGTTCTTTCTGCAAAGGTACGGGCCCGAGAGGCGCGACTCCCAGCAGAGGCGGGATGTGCGCCTCCGATGTCGTAGAAACTTGTACTTTGTCAAAGAGTCCTCTGCTGGGCTCGGACGGTGGAATTTCCAGGCCCGCTCTGTCGATCACTTGCTGAGCTATGGACTTGAGAGATGACATACCTTCAGGAACCTATCAAGATACAAACACAGATTTCATTCAGTTTTCAACTAGAAAAGCTTTCCGGCCGCGACAAAGACTGCATTTATTCTCTTAAACACCGGAATCGCAAACATGATACGTGAAATTGCACCTCAATCGGTCCCTGGTGTCATTATTTGTGTGAATCTTCAAACAAATTTTATAAATCTAATGTTAACACAATTTTAAGTGCATTTGATATCATGAAATTTAT
This sequence comes from Eucriotettix oculatus, assembly GCA_034510155.1. NCBI lineage: Eukaryota > Metazoa > Arthropoda > Insecta > Orthoptera > Tetrigidae > Eucriotettix > Eucriotettix oculatus. The sequence continues at coordinate 67,687,362 of CM067382.1, forward strand.
TAAAATTGCAAAGTGCAATTTCATCTACGTCCAAAATACATCAGATAAGGAGTAAACTCTTAATTTCTTCTCCTTGTAACTGTATTACAGAATGATTATTAACTTTAATATGAATTAAATTAAAACAGCTTTAATAAGAAATGATAATTAAATAAAAGAAATCAACTTTGAGTTGTCAATTCTGTATTATTTCAGAAGCTTTTGGCCTGAATTGTAAAATCTGTATGTGAAGTAATTTAAATATACAGTTGAAAATGGCCATGGCCGAAAGCTTCTGAAATAATACAGTATTGACAACTCAAAGTGCTTTTCTTCTATGCAATTACAATGAATTTTTTTTTAAAAAAGATTGATTCTTTGTTCAGTAAAACATATTTATTCTTATAATATACATATGCTTTAAACTCCTAATATGACTTTAGTTAGAAAAGGGAAGGGAGGGGGAGAAAGACAGAGGAGAAGGTATATGGCTCTAAAAATTATGTTTCATGCCAAAATTTTCCTGGATAGTTAGTTTTAGTTTCACGTGTGTTGTATACATAGTCAAAAATGGTAAATTGGATACATTTTGTAGTAATTATCTGAAATAAATATTTTTTTTGAGGGGAATGGGGTTCCACACTTTTAACAACAGCAATTTGCACATTTAAAACACTACAGAAAGGGATGAAACTACTGGTATACATTCTTAAATATTATTTGGCGAGGATTTTTTTTTTTAAAAAAAACCCACACAGACTTGACACACAATTTAAATTAATAAAATATGACCATAGTTTCACGGACAAATTTCAAATGGGGAAACAATTGCTATTAAAAACACCTGGACGTTACTTCGAGCCTTTCTCCGACACAGACCTTTCAAATACCATTGAAGAACGACGAAACATTCGATTGCCCAAAAATGCTAGTTTCTTATATTAAAATTTTTATTCCAATACAAAAAGAAAAAAAATTCCATCTAATACAAGAAAATTGAAAATCTGACTGGAAACTAAGCTTGTATAATTAATTATTATCTGCCCAATACACGCAACCGTAATGTTTATAAGCAAAAATTGCAAATAAACACAGTTTATTTTTCTTTTCAAATACAATTCTCGGGTTGCAACCTGGGCAAAAGTTTGTTTAAGTGACATTTCGACAGCAAGTTCCGCCATCGCCGTCAGGTGGACAAGCCGCCTGAAGACGACGGCGGAGCTTGCTGTCGAAACGTCGTGTAAACAAACTTTGAGCCGGGTTGTAAACCAGAGAATTGCATTTGAAACAAATTAATTGGGAAAGCCTTCGCTCTTTAATACAATATTTAGTACCACACCAGCTGAATAATTTTTTTCTTCTTTCTTTCAAGAAATATTTACCCCACACTCGTAACCGATCTCACTTCTCTGAGGAATTTAAGATAATTTGGCAAGAATGAAAAGTGAAAGTAGAGGAAAATAACAGAATCATGGTAATGTATAAATTTTCTCCCACCCCAGATTTTTAGTCACTTCTTCTGTCAGTGTTTTACCAAGACACATCACCCCCCTCCCCCAAATAATGAATCGGTTGGAAATGTAACAAGACGAGAAAATTTAATACATACAATTCATCACAGTGACAATCCAGTCGCAGAAAAATGTGTGTATCAAGAATTTATTATTAACTAAAAGAAGTATAAATTGGACTATTGCAACTTGTTTTCTCGCTTAATTTTTTTTTTTTTAAAAAAAGTTTTACAATTTGACAGAAGTGAACTTAACACATCAATCAAACATTACTAACTGAATGGAGAAATATTTAAAATAAATTAAAGAGAAGCTTCACGAACACCATTTTCCATGATTGATCTAAATTTTATTGTTTTTCAATCATGACAACGCAAATGTTTACTTCTCTCCTTACGTTATGAAGGGGATCAACAGGGATACATTTCCTGACACAACATTGACAAAGGTCAACCGCTATAGAAATAAGTTTATCCTCCAAACACAAGATACCGAGAGGTGTGCAATCAGAAATTAGTAACATGCAACTCATTTTGCAATTTCTAATATAAGCAATGGAAAAGAGAAATCCATCATGAATTAGAATTATTCTCCAGCATAAATTTGTTTGGATGTTGGAAAAATACTCCCAAAGAGAACAATTGCTTCAATTGAAGCTCAGCCAGCCGACCATGGAAGTAAATTTGGAAGATAAGAATGGAAAAATGTCGACCGGGCCGGACGGGAACTGAACCTGCTTGCCGTGCGGTTGCTCTAAAACATCCGAGGTCAACTGCTACATTCCATTCTTACCTTCAAAGTTGGAATACATATATATATATTGCTGCTGCACTGGGAGAAAATCACAACTGTGAGCAGTAAATGAGAAATAGTCAAGCAGAACAAAAATTAGGAGATAAACAGCATACGACGCTTCTGAAAGTCTCTTGCTACGTTCAGGTGATTAGTCTAGTACTTTTTAGAAATTTACGTATCAACAATGGAGCCAATACAACCAGTTTAATTTTAAAAAAAAACATGTATTCTAGTTCTCTGCAACGTTTCAGTCATATTTTTGAACTTTCCTCAGGAGCAATAAAGTAAACAATTTCCGTCAGAAATTAAATTTTTGAAGGATAAAAATTCCATAAACAGGAGTGCTTTGCAGAAGACAGAGAAAGCAATCTCAGAGGAGGAAACCAGCAGCGCTCGTCAAAAATCCAATTTTCTTTTGTTAACCCTGGAGATAAAAAGGGTAGAAGCGTTTCTTTCAGAACCAACAGCAAATTAAAAAATACACCAGTGGTGTGTTGAATGTGGTACTACTGCCAAAGGAAATTAACATTTTGAGAAACATCACGGGGGAGGGGGGGGGGGAGGAACACAGTTGATGTGTATGAAATGTGTACAAGGAAAACCTGGCCAATTAATCTATGCTAAATGGAGGGCAATCCGATTGTTGCAAATGACTTTAAAACAACAAAAAGTGGCTGAAAACTATGTACAAGAAGGGAAGGTAACCTCACAAGATGATGAGAATTTCGTAGCAGGTAAGAATAATGACAGAAGAGTTACAATTAAGAAATACTGAAACAGGAATGAGGGTTACTGTAACAACAAATAAGTTAAGACTTAAAATTTTGCAAACTTACACCTCTGGCACTGTAATATCTCTCCAATTTTGCTATTACTCGTCTTGTACATTCCTCCTCACACTTTCCTCCCCTAAAGTATTCCGATTTAAATGTCATTGTACCCATTCTTATAATTGAAAATATGTAAATTAACACTACAAATTTAGTCTCCAAACACTTCACACTATTTTAAATGAGAAATACATGCACACATACAGCATGTACAACTTAATAGTGTTCAGTTAAGAAATGCTTCCCCCGTTTCCACCCAGGTAAAGTTATCAAACAGCAACATTTCAGTGGCTATCACCAACATCGTCTTCCAGGTTGAAGATTCACGATGGCCGCCGAAAAGTCGCCGTTTAACAGCATCATCCGGGGGGGGGACACCCAAAGAAGCATTCGACCCACCGGAAAAGCGCTTCTATATCTAGCGTTTAGTTGTTTATGACCGAAACATACCGTGGTCAAAACACAAACTGGGTATTTGGATAGTAAGCAAGGATAGAAATTAGGGAGAATATGCTTAGAAAGACTGAAAATATTCGGCAGCCCCCGAGACTCCAACACGGATCGACACCGAACCTCCGTTGCAGCCGCGGAGTGACTTTACAGAACATCGTCAGTCTTTGTAGTTAGGTGGTTGTTATTAGTTTAGTTTTAGTTGGGGAAGGTGAGAAGAGTTTATTTGGAGCATCCATTCAGGGCAGATTACAAATGTTTGAAATGTCACACACGGTATATACATATTCAATTAATCAGGACAGGAAAGAGAGAGGGAGAGAAAGCAGGTGGCTTACCTGAAGTTCACAGACGGCAGGCACCTTGTAGGGTTTCAGGTTCTTGAATTTTCATAAAGTTAGGAAGGCATTTTCAGTGATCGGCTAGCTGATGATTTCTGATTAAATTTAGAGAACAACAAACCTTACATGGTGCCTGCCATTTGTGAACCTCAGGTAAGTCACCTACTTTCTATCGCTCTTTACTGTACTTATTAAATTTATACATACAAATAACCATTTTTTTAGAGGCCCCGACACTTCACCTAGAAGATGACTCGTTTGTCGATTTTTCGTGCAATAATTATTTGAGCAAGGTCGAAACCCAAGAAATATTTCTGCAACGTTATGGAATATTTCCACACCCACTGGTTCTGAAGGGGAAGGGTTGGGATACTGTCACATCCTGTAAATTAGTGTTACAGACTGGGTCACGTCAGATTACTGTTAGTGAAAACTACAATAGCAAGAAATATTTCAAATGTTAAGAAACAAAACCCATGCTGTTTTTCCCTTGGAAGTGGTCACGTAATTAGTAAAATAAAATAATAAAAATGAGAAACACAATTGTTTGTCCAAAAGACACACAACATACCTTGGTTGCAATGGGTCCATTGAGCGTGGGCACCTGATGCGTCGGCGCCGGTGAGGGCGTAGTGGTACCCGGGACGGGCAAGGGAGAAGTAGCACTACTCACAGATGAAGGGGGAGATGAAGAGTTATTGGTGCTGTTATGCTGGTGGTGTTCCATAGAGTTCACCAAGTTTTGCTGCTGCTGTTTACTGCTTACTACCACCGTTATTGTGTTGGAAACAACAACCGACTGACTCGTCAGAGGAGGGGGCGGCGGGTTGCTGCTGCTGCTGCTGTTGCTACTGCTGGCAGGAGGTGGATGATGGTGGTGGTGATGGTGATGATGAGTTGGAGGCGAACTACCCAGCGGAGCTTGACTGACGCTGCCATTCTCCGTACTGTGTGCTAAAATAAGTGGAACACGTTAAAATGATATAAAAAAATATATATCAGAGAATCAAGAGAAAAGATCAAAACCAAATAATTTACGTTATCTTCACATCTATGTGAGACACTAAAACTTATTTTTCTGTACTGACATAGGAAGATTATATTTACCAAAGCTTAAAACTGTAGAGGTAGCAATAAATAAAAATATGGCCAAATATTAACTTTTAAATAATACAAAAATGTTTCATCAAAACTTTCAGGTTGAGTATTTAGTTTATCCTTTTCAAAATTTACCTTATTGGATGAAACGTATTAATATTAATTAAAATTAAATCTGTTTGCTGACATTTGACCATATCTTCTATTTATTAATTTACTTAATGTTAAAAAAATGATTTTTGTATAGAGGTTGGATATAATAACAACTTCTGTATAAATTTTATTTCAATAGTGTAAATACGGCAGAAGCTGTCAAAAGCTCCCAAAATGTAAGCTAAAATTGAAATTATATTTATATGGAGACTGTTATTATACAGGGTGGCTGCTAATCCGTGGTGCAAACTTTGACGGCTGGTACAGGACACTGACAATCGCACGTCGTATGGGAATGTATGGTCAAAAGTGAAGCGTCAAAGCACAAATAATATGGAAAAGAGTTTCATTTTCACGACGTAGTTTAGAAGTGGAAATTAATTTACCACCCCGGTCTCCCGATTTGACACCTTTCGATATCTTTTTATGGGGACATTTGAAGAATGACGTTATGCCACTCCAGTAGGCTCCGATGAAGATCTCGTGTCTCAATTATCTGTAGCTGCTGCTCGTGTGGGTGAAATTCCCAGTATCTTCGTCAATCGCGGCAGCGACCCTGTCAAGCGTGTATCAATGCTGATGTTTGCAATTTTGAACACTGATTGTAAATTAATTTCCACTTGTAAACAAGGTTATGAAAAGTAAAACACTTTCCCTGCGTTTGTGCTACGATGCTTCACTTTCGACCACACATTCCTATACAAAATGTGATTGTTATGGTGTTCTGAAACAAGCCCCTTTTTGTACTGTGAATTAGCAGTCGCTCTGTATAACAGACCGACTCGTCCAACAGTCCAATTCATCAACGTAACTACAGAGGCATTGCATAATTTACAATTTCATTCTTACATGTTACTTTGTTAGGAGTTGAATTTGTCTGAGAATTTGCTGCTGCAACTGCTGCAAAGTTACCAATATGGTTACTCAGCCCTGAACTAGGCGAGCTGTTATTAGGTGTTGTACCTAGAAATCAGAAAGTCAATGTAAAAATTGTCGTACGATTTGCCGGAACTGTACAAAGAAGTATGAGTTGCGACGTACCTGATACAGGTTTAATGGATGTACTAGAGTTAAGGACTGGTTTCATTGGAACCTGAGTACAGTTGTTGGAACTAATGAGGGAATTGCTGTTGCTGGCTCTAACTGCAGTTGGTTTCACCGGCTGCAAGAATTCAGCAATTTTTTTTTATGGCTACTGTAGGTCAACAAACGTCTATGTATCATGATGTGAATAAATTTTGTAAATACCTTTGTGGAAAGTTCATCCTTGACTTTCTTCTTTTCCTCATTGGAGCTGTCACTGGAATGGTTATGCAGAGCACTAGGAAGAGGAGACGCAGCAGGAGAATTGCCCGACGTTGTTGAAGTGGGGGTACCACCTGTATCGTTGCTATTGTTACTATCAGTCGTGGCAGATGACGGCAATCCGACCTTAAGGAAAACGTCGCGATTAGAATAAGATGCACACAAGTTGGAACTGAATATATGCTTTGCAACTGATTTAAGGACTTACCCCAGTAAGTTCCACTTCATCCAGACCAACAATGTCGTCATAAATGTATTCATTTTCCTCAAAGTCAGGTTCTTGTGATGACTCGATATAGTATTCTATATCTTCCTTTATTCTTCTTATCTGTGTGTTTTTTTTAAAAAAGGAATAGCATAATTAAACAACATACTTGAAACAAACTGTTAATGCAGTAAAGAGAAGAAAAGAATTATTAAACTGACCTGGCTGACTTCTACAGACATGTTATCCAACATGCGTAGCAAAGTTTCGAGCTTCCTTATGTGGTATCGGTGTTTGTCCACCTTACTTTTCAACTCCTCAACTCGATCTTGTTTATCCTTATCTAACCTCTTTTTCTTCCCAGCCAATAAGGATTCAACCTCACATTCATACTGATCCAACTACAAAACAAATTATAAATGTTAGACCAAATGACTTGGCAGTATGCAATATTACATTGGAATTACTGAACAAAGAAGAAGAATAAAACCTGAAAGCTAACCTGCAGATTAAGAGCACCAATAGATGTTGCCAACCAACCAGCGGTTTCATCGCGTTCTTTCTGTGCAGGATCCAGTTTCTGTGCTGCTCCGAGACCCTCTTTGGAGTAAGCTTTGGTCTTAGTTTCCCTTTCAACAACTTTAAACCTTTCCATTTGCTACAGAAAAAAAAATAGAAATAAGTATTGTATCATGAAGGCTCCGTAATTGACATTAAAATTCACAATACACAATGGCCTAAAATAATATAATAATTGAAACATGATTCAGAAACACTTAAAGGAACTGGACAAGTTTAGATACATCACTGATATCATAACCTATTTGCGTTTCTTGTATTGAGACTTTGTGCGTTATGAAGAGAAAATCCTCTAGTGAATGATAAATCTATTTATATTGCATTTATGCGATTGTGTGGCTTTGGGGGCATGAGGTCTGTGGTGCATCTTAACTAGTCTTAAGCCTAATTCTACTGCATGTTGTTGGATTTAAAGTAACAAGGCTTTACTTCAGAATATCACAAATTGACAATTTAAAACCCGTTTAGTAACAACTTTTAGGGAGCAACTCATAATTAACGCGATATAAGCAATTAAAATGCGACTTTTACATAATTTAAATCAACAATATTTCCCTGCAATTTACAAATTTGTTGTATTTAATCATTAAAACATACATTATTTTTCATGGGAGTTTCCTTCATTTAAAAATAAATGATAACCTATACATATTTGTTCTACATTCAATATTTCCTTTCACACATTATGATGCCGCTAGTGACACAAACACAGCAACAAAATATGATATTCTGGAGTCGGCACCATAACAACGCAATATAGTAATCGCACATCTTAACGGTGTATTTCCCCTTTCTCAGTTAAACGTCTCGAGACTACTATTATCTATAATACAATTAATTATTTGAACATATAAATAGTTAAATATTAAGGCCCTGCTGTATGAATATGCAACACAATAGCCACAAGCATTAGGGAGTTTAAATTTAACAAAGCGTCGTCAACATTTACACTCTACTAAAGGACAAAAAGTTTGTTTTAGTCATAAAGCAATGAACCTAACTTGGCATAACTGAACATACTGGAGGATTGTTTATTAGTGTCCTTGTAGCATACAACATCTACAATACAATTTACGAGTACCTATATCAGTAATGATTACTTCAAACTCAATATGGATATATCACATATGGATAGTGTGTACCTGAATCAAATGGCTTAGTCAGTGAAATGAAAATAAGATAGGTTTTAGACAGTTAAATTGGAACCATACAGTACATCTACTGGAAATTTTTTATAGTTGCTAGCCTAAGACAAAAAAGCACAGATTTACGAACCGTCTCTATCAGCTTCCGGTACTCCAACAATGTACTCTTATCCTTAATTTCTCCGGATGCAATCCAGCTCTTAATCTGGTCGCGTAACCGCTGTAACTTCTTAATCTCCTTCTTAAGATCAGCCTCATACTTTTCCTTCTGATTGCTGTTAGTGGCATTATGAACTTTTTGCCAAATATCTTCAAAAGTTTCCACACCTTCTGTTACTTTTTTAAGACACCTGTCGATTTCTCCTAAAATAGATAAAGAATATATAACGTGAGTAAATTGTAAGAAAACCTTAAACAACAAGTGTGAGTTTCAGTAACATGTCAAAACAACAAAGAGAGTAATTTAGGAAAATTCACGTTCGTCGAAAGGCCAAAAACTATTTAAAAGGTCCTATAATCTAGAGGATTACGTTTTGTCAAGAATATATCGCAAAAGAAGGTGACAAATAATTCCGGGTAGACAACGTCTCAAAGCCTACAGACATAAACAAAAATCAAAACAAAGCAAACACACGCGTTATTTAGCGATCCTGAGAGATACGCAAGAAAGCTACTCTCATATAAGGAAGGAAAAACGATTTTTGGGGAATCTTTAGGGGCATGTTAATTGAAAAGAGTCCTTTACATACGCTTAGAAACAGTAAACAGGTCGGGAAGAGGTCATTTACAAACGAAATTAAACGGGTTATTTCTTACCTTGGAGCTTTCTTGTAGCAGCCATGGCTATGTAAACATAGGGGTCGATATTTCGTGCATAGTCCAAATATACTAGTGAATAACACAACGTGAAAATTAATAACTAGTATTTTAATATATTCTTTACAGCTGAAGCTTTGTTCGTAGACAAGATGGCTACCTCACTCTCCAACAGTCAATGCACATACATTTTATATGCATCCGCTTAAAAAAGAAGCATGAAACTTGGGCAAACAATTATCTGGCCGACGATTCCGAACGGCGCTCATCTAAAAAAAATATTACGGTCACACTCTTAGCGGCAATCGCCTCGAAACACCGTCGGTCATTCAAAATTTCGGTAATAGCGACGTCTGCAAGTGGAGGGTTTCCCATTACACTGTGTCTTCATACGCTTCGCCACGAAACTGCGCAATCTCGGCATCTTTGTGAAAAACAGACAAATGACAAACGTAAATATCAGCTGATCACAATGCGCAAAAACAAATGTATTATTGTGTCCGTTTTCGCGAGTTAACACGCGGCGGCTCGTCGCGCATTTTTTCCCCTCGGTGAGAAAAAAATTTCGCACGGACCCCGAGGAGGAGGAGACGACGCGTGGTTAGGAAGAAGAAAAAAAAAAAAGAAAAGGGGGGCGCGCGCGCAAACCAACCTCCCCTCCGGGAAGGGACGGCACATTCGAACATCAGCACCCCGCGATATCGCGTTTCGTTTATTGATTTGGTTGGGAATTTGTGTATGCAGATAGCGCTGTACGTGCAAACTGCTTGTTTTTAGTTGACAGGATCGTCGTTTCTCCCACCCACCCCCCTTTCAAACAATCCTCGGGGGGAAAAAACACCGAAGACTTTCACGACAAGTGATTTTTTATATTTTACTTTTTTGCTCTCGTGTGCGTGTGACAAGATGTCATGGAAGGTAGTCCAGCCAGTCTTCTCTTTCCTGCGAGTGTTGTTGCTTTGTCTGTGTGTGTGTTTGTGTTCTGCTGGTCGAATTGATGAAGACGCGTTTAAACTGTGTTAAATATGTTCCCGGTGCCTTCTCTCTTTTCTTTTTAATTAATAACAATACAGGCTACGTTTTTGGTTAGTCCAGATCGCTACGTAAACTTACCGTGACGGACCATACTGAACTATATGTATATATGTTTTTTTGGTGTCGACTAGAGTAATGCCGCATTGGTAGTGATGGATGGATGAATGAAGGTGGTGATTTTATTTTGTTGTCGTGAAATACGTTCGCGCCAGCGCACTATATCCTGGCGGGGTTTCACGTACTCTTACACTCAATGGCGCGCGCGCCCCCCCATAAACACGAACACAATTATGTGCCATTGTTACTAACCACTCACACACACATATATAATCAAACAAACTTATGACCTTATACAGACTTTTTAATATATAAATATAATCGTCGTAACGACGCTTCGGCATATTTCTTCATATTTTTGTTCCTCCCTGGGTAGAGGGTTTAAAAATATACAAAAAAAAAATTAAAACCCTAGTGAGGTGAAATTGTGACAAAAATTTTAAAAAAAATAATAATATGGATACAAAAAAACTTACCACAACAGTGTCAAAACATAAACAAAAAAATAAAAATAAATAATGAATTACATCACAAGTCCAACAACGCTTCAACTCCTCTCTCCGCACACAAGTAGTAGTTAGTTATTGCCGCACTGAATTTTGGTCAGGAATCTGGAAATTTCCAACCTCCCTTACCTACCTACCTACCGGTGGCATTGGAGTGGCAAGCGTCGTATATCAAATATTTAAGTAGCAAGAAGTGGGGGGGAAAGGGAATTATAGATAACGTTAGTGGTAAATGAAGCCAGTTAAACAAAAACGCTTAAAATAGAAATGATATTTTTTTAAAAAAAAAACAAATTAAGAAAATAAGGCCTTATAAGTATAACTTAAATTACTCGTGTCAGTTTGCGAATTAAGTGTGTTCTTAGTTCTTCTATATTAAAATAATAGGATAGAGTTTGGATTTTCCACCTACTTGCCTATATCTAAGGATTTTCCTTTCATTCAAGCAGCGCTTTTCAATTACGAGTCACTTGACGTATAATTTTCGTTTACTTTAACCGCACTTTTGAAAAGGAGAACGATTACGATGCACTAGGGGTGAGACAGTTTTGCAACATACAGCTGGCGAGTAGGTGCACGATCCTAATTCCATCCAAAACATATAGATATATATATATATATATATATTTATTTATTTATTATTCTGTTTTCAAAGTCTCACCGACAACGAGGTCATTGGCGCATTGCTGCTATTTAAGTTCCCTAATTTTTCTTTCCTCTGTTGAGTACACTCGGTCAGGGAGCTTGAAAACACTCGCAAACACCCAGACCCCTTGGACGGGAATCGAACCCGGAACCTCTGTGATGCGAGGTTGTAACGCTAGACACTAGACCACACAGGGCAGCCAAAAATATATATTAAAACATCTGATGTGTGTGTGTGTGTGTTCTGATATTAAAAAATTATGTAACTTAATAGTTGCTTGCTTTCAAAGTTCTGTTGCGTACTTTGTGTCTTCACATTTTATATTTATTTACAGGCAAGAGCCTATTATAATATACAAAATTAAAAATAATTACAATGTATAATTGACATGACCACAGTCAGTTCAATGACTTTTAGTCAGTAACTTAGTTTTACAGTTTATTTAACGTCTCTTTTTCCAATACAGTTAACAGCTCACATGGCTCTGTATAGTAACTGTAATTACATCTATAACAGCTAAATTAAAAGTAGGGCCATCTCTGTCAAGACGAGCTGGTACTTTTGAACTTGACTTAGTAAATGAGGGGGTTTTAACGGGTTATACTGTAGAAAAATAAAATATCATTAGTTTTCCTGTGGTCATATAGAGAAGTAAATGTAACAGCAAACTCGTCTCCCGTCACTCGGAAGTGCACGAGAATAGTAACCAATGCCCTACCTACCTGCCGCAGGTGTTTTGAGGGTTTCCCTTAACCTCTTTTGGTGAGACACCGGGTAGGATTTTTTCCACCAATCTGAGGAACTTGTTAAGCTAGTTCATCAGCAATGCGTTTTTTTTTTCTTTAAAAATGAACCATACTGTACCCCAATTACAATTCGTTGTGGAAATAAACTTAAACATGCAAAATACAGTGTATATTTCTCCTTTGTTGTGTGCCACTCTCTAACTAATCAGTTTCATCACCGATTTCAGGTAGCATACCTCATCGAGTAACTGAAACTCAAATGAGAGAGAAAGAAAATATTGATTTACAACTTCAAGGGTCTCAGGTAAGAAGAAATTTCTTGAAATGTCATGTTGTAATTGGTTTAAATTAACTGATTAAAATTTATGTAAATAGGGGACAGAAATAAACTTACGCTTAGGATTAAATAAAATAAAAAGACGGCCAATAAGTCAGCATATAAATTTATTTCTAATTAATTAATTTAAATACAATGTTTTGTCTCCCTTTTGAGACTTCCTTGGGCATTCTGCAAACATAACATTACAATAGATTAAATATGTATATATATAAACATGGTTCAAAGTTTATAAATTTACCAATTTACATCCTTCGCTCCTCGACTCCCTTGGCCGAAAGGATTATCAAATGTGTTCAAGTATACCTTATTTACCTCACAAATCCCAAAAACTATTTATTCGACACTGATGTTGGCCATTTTCTTCATTTATTTAAAATTCTACCACCTTCTACCTTCACGACCAGGGGCGACGTCGTATCCCTTCAACGATTTCACAACCGTGAAATTTATGGCAAAAATTTCTCCTCATTTTTTAGATTGTATGCAAATTTATATTTATTAAAATAGACTGTATGTGTGCCATAACTACAGGTTTTTTTCTCCCTAAATTGAAGACTTACCCCGTAGACATTATTTATAAATTTTCACCTTTCACAAAGGAAGCTGTTACAGTCCAAACAGTAAGGAACAGCTTCTGGTTCGCCATTTGTAGCTGCCACATGAGGCACTGGTTTAATATATTTTTTAAATATCTCCATACTGTAAAACCTGCTTTTAATATTAAAATATTCAAGTAATTATAAAATAGAAATATTAATTGAAATTTTAACTTACCGTTGCCTCAAAATATGTTATTTAAATAATCACCGCCAGAAGCTGTGAAATTTTGATGGAAAAGTGTGCGTGTTTTTTTGCAGGTAAATTTATATGAGCGGCCGAGAAACATGAGTGGCAGAGCGAGCACAAGGTCAATGTCTGTGAAGAAGTTTCGACCCAAGAGACCGATGTCTGCGATGCCCGCCTTGGGGAACCAGGTACGGTAAAAACGGAACCGGGAATATCATCATCCACAGCGAGGGGTCGGAGAAGAACATCGTTATACCGTCAGACCGTTACATTACAATAAAATTTCATCCTGCAAATAGAATGGGAATGCGTCTGAAACATTTCCTTCTACTTGCGTAGTGTCGATTACAACGCAAAGTAGTATTAGGTCTACAAAAAAAAGAACAAAAAAGCGACTATTATTTAATTCATTTCTATAATTTCCACATTTGTTACATTTTTATGTAAAATAATATTGTGCAGAAAATATATGAACAGATTTAACGTACCAGTTGATTAACCCATATTCAGCTTGTGTGGCGTGACGTTCACGTAATTCGGACTCTGCCGTTAAATCCGTTGACGTGAACAGAGGACGCTTGCGTTAGCTTGCTTGATTTCTTCAGACATTGGGAGAGTGATTTTTTTCCTTCCTTGCCTTTACTTTTTATAAACATTTAAGTGTGGAAATGCATTCTTATTCATTTGTTTACATACACGGTTTTTTAAGTCCGAGTCGATTGGGTTAATTACATAAATGTGTAGTTAACAGAAAAATTTTGAGACGAGAGACAATTACACCGGGTGGGGGGAATTGTATTATAAACTTCTCTTCAAATGCCATTTGAGAAGGTTTCTGTGTAATTGTTTCTCATAGTTTAAAATTTGTCTGGAAACTAAGGTCGTATAGACAGAATCACCACACCTAGGTGTGTATTATTCAACAACTTAAAAATAAACTTCTACCATTAACATATTTGTTGTTCTTCTTCTGTAGCTTCAGTCAAACTCTTCAGAAATTATTCAAATGCAAACTGAGCGGGATTTCATCTTCAAACGTGATTAAATTAATTATATAAATTGTTGTGGATTTTTATATAAGCATAAACATATAACATTCAGATGTGTGCCGTTAAATATCGCTGTAGTTTGACGTGCAGCTGGCATTCGTTCAAATAATTTCTTTTGGGTTTTTTTTTTTCCAGGTCAACATTACAATAAATGATTTGAGAGAGTGCAGAAGGCCCCAGTCGGCCGACAACCCTTGCCACAGCACAGACATCGACTCGTGCTTGTCGAGTTCGCAGCAAACCTTGGAGAACGAAACGACCAGCGAAGCGTGCAAGTCTTTTCCGGGCCACAAAAGCAAACTGGCTGCAAAGTTTTCTCTGTGCAGGAAAAGTTTAGAGATGCAGGATGTGAAAGGTAACTAACGCCATGTCGTTCGCCCGCTCCTTTGTTTCTGTAAATAAAGGTACCGAAACATAACGTGTTTCAAGTTTTCCTGCTAACTTATTTAGGCCCTTTTGTGAACTTTGATGGTTAGTTTTAACTGGGCAAGTCCTCATGGTGCGTTTCTTGGTGAGCCCGGTACGAAGTTTGCGATACGGTGGAAATGTAAAGATCTGTCCTTACTCGGGGCTTTAATATTAGGAAATCGTGGCGTTATATGGGTGCAAACGTGGACGGTAGGAGTTGCGGAAAGGGAAAGAATGGAAGCCTTTGAAATGTGGTGCCATAGGAGAATGAGATATGGGTGGATAGAATCACTAACGGGGAAGTTCTTAACAGAGTAGGGGAAGAGCGAACAATATGGAGGACGTTGACCAAGAGAAGGGATAGATTAATAGGCCACTTTTTGGGATAAGCATTAGAGGGAAGTTAGTGGTGTGGGGTAAGAAAGGAAGAGGGAGGCTACGGATGGAATACGCTAAGCGGAGGAGGATTTGGGTTGTGCTAGTTAAGAGGAAATGAAAAGGCTTGGGCAAAATAGGTTAGCATGGACGGTTGCAGCGGACCATTCTTAGGGCTGAATATCACAACACCTGGGCGTGACCTTTTCCGTGAAGTGTTTTGCCATTGATGGGTCGTGGGTTGACAGACGACGGGACTCGTACACTAACATTGAACGTCTGTTAATGCATTACGTTGATTCAAGTTACTTGCAATTTAGAGAAATCCATTAGACTTAAGTATGCTAAATTACTGTTATTCTTTAATATCATAAGGGAATTTTACAAGTCGTCCTCTACTCTCTTGCAGTGGTAAACATTAACATCGAATCAGTTTCGCCGCCCGCCGACTGCTTCGCCGTCGAGACCTACGACTTGACAGATGAAGAGAGTCTAGGGGAGCAGATAATGGCCCTCGCCCAGAACAGCGACACGGCCGCTTCGCCCGGAATTTGTCAGGTGGAATGGCAGAAACAAGAAGAATTTCACTCGGAACGCGGTGACTGTGACGGGAATCCTTCAGGGCTCATCAAACGTGAACCGGAAGAAGTGTCAGGTGCGGTTGAACAGCGCGTCACCGATGACGTAAACTCGAAACTGCCTGAACGAGAAAATGAGATATCTGCGGAAATGGAGAATCCCGTGCTTGGTTCCAAACCCGTGGGAAACGGTATAAGTTACAGTTTTAATACTATGCACGACCAAGACGTTCAGAAAGATTCGCCATTGGGAGTGCAAAGTAGTAGTCTTCCTGTAGGAACTGAGACTAAATCACTGGAATATTTTCAAGAAAATTTGCATCCTTGCTTCGCAAGTGGTGCAGATGAACTGGTGGCACAACTTTGCAACGTGAAACGTGTTCACAATTTGAGTTACGGAAGTGAAGTAAATAAGGACCACGGACAGAATCGTGGAAGAGGCAAAAACGTGGCTCCCGACGCCGAGGAGGAGAAGAAGAAGAAGAAGGGGGACCTGACTCGTTGCCACCGTTTAAAAGGTAAATATTTGGCAACTTGTATATGCAATTGCATTTCTAAAATTTATTTTTGCTTACCAGTGTAAAGGGGAATCGTACTTTCTAGAAATTTCAAATTAATAGCAGGGGTACTTCTTCTTACAGTGGCATTTGAACATCGAGAGTGGCTAATAAATGCTGCGTTGTTAATTTTAGAGCACTTTGAAGACAACGGCGCGTGGACGAGTGGCGATGACTTCAGCGAGCCGTATGAACTGCACGCGCAGAGTGTTCCCACCATCGATGAAAGAATTGAAGAACTGCCACGCGCTGAACATTATGATTTCAACGAGGAGTATAAACCACGTGCTCCAAGTGTTCCGACCATCGATGAAAGAATTGAAGAACTGCCACACGCTGACCATTATGATTTCAACGAGGGATATAAACCACGTGCTCCAAGAGTTCCGACCATCAAAGAAAAAATTGAAGGGCTCTCCTGTGAGTCGCGCTTAAGTATTGCAGTTTCTGTTCTAGTGAAGTGGATAGTAAATTTGCCGCCTGCAAGCAAACAGAAGTTTTTGGCAGTAAAGGTTGCAACCTTTTGTGGTGTAATTGCTTGAATGGAGATGATTCCATTACTTCTAATGAAGCAGAATTTATAAAGAGCGACCCTTTTTTTTTATTGAGGTGGAAAATATTGAAAAGTGATTCTATGTAAATTCTACTTAGTTAGATGCGAAAAAGAACTGTTTTTTCATAGACTTACCGTTTGAAAGGACGATTAAATCTTCTATTATTTCAGCTTTGCTGTGATAGTCTATTATCACCGTTTTCAAAATATCTTATTACCTACCGTTTCCAATATAATACTTGAACTCAATTTCTTTTCAGCATTAAATGAAAATAATGGTTTTTCTTCGAGCATGAAATATGATTTAAATTTTACGCTTATATAATAAATAACTTTATAACAGCTTCTGTCAGGTTCTTTTAAAAATTAAAATATTAAACATTACAACGTTTAATCTCTCACTTTTGACTTCTTCAGGTACTAAAAAGAAATTTGCAATGGATTCAATTTAGTAATACATTATGAAATAAATATATTTAAATACAAATCGGGGTTTTAAACTCACAAAATTGAGTGGAAGATGGAACCTCACTCCAAGAATCCTTCTGCCGAAATGCGGGGAAAAAAATGTGCCACAAATTCCGGCTTAGGAGTGAAGTTCTGTTACAAATTTAAAGCAACAATTTTGGACTACAACAGTAAAGAATCTCGTATACACTATTTAAGTTATTGGCATCATTTTGTACGTTGATAACGCGTAGCATCTCGCTCATTATTCTCGGGAATCGATTTGGTGGTCACTTGTCATTGCGTGTTTGGGCAAAAAGGAATGGTTTTCGCGAACTGCTTTCAATGTTCTCCGACATGCGCATTTTTAACGGTCTCTTTGTCTGCCCTGACGTAACGTAATCTGTTAGACTGTGCATATTTTATCCAGCAATGGGAAACAACCACATTGTAATCCACCGTAAATTTCTTTCCAGTAGCTGAAGAAGTCTCAAATGAGAGATAAAATCTTCACAGTTAACAAACCAATCGACTGCGTTCCCCCGTTTCGGCAGCAGAGAATGTCCGCAGATACGTTGTGTGTTTTTACAAGCCTGACCCGGCTGGTTAACTGCGAAGATTTCATCCGAATTATTCACCGGGAAAGTCTACGTTCATTAGTTGTAATGTTAAATATTTAAATTTTTAAGAAAAACTGACAAAGAGGCTGATTTAACTCGTTTATTATACCTTTAATTATTAGGTGAACTATTTGTTTATAATAATAATAATAATAATTTTCTTCAGTCTAGAAATGTATTAATGGGCTAACTCCTCAAGTAGGTTATAGTCCCTCTATTTGAGGAGTAATGCGATATATATGACGACAGTGCAATAAGAGTAGAAAATTGTAAAAGTAGGTTAGTTGAAAACTTGAGAATTGTTTCCTACACAAAAGTCAACTGATTTTAAGCTCTGTTTTTTTTTTGTTTTTGTTTTTTCTTTTTAGTAGGGAAAGTGGACACTGCCAACCGACAGCTAGAAAGCAAAAAGTTTAACTACAACAGGCAAAGCGGCTCACGCGTTAACAAAACAAGCGGCAAACTCAAGTAAGATTTACGCACACGCTCACACAAGTGTGCAAGTAATTTGATTTCCCTCTCTCACGACTGTGTCGCCTTTCTTCCTAATTTTGACGACACAGTTTATTCTCGCATCTGTAGGTAGATGGTATTTTTTTTTTGTTGGTCACAGTATATTTTTCGTCACCAGTACACAGCTTTGCTAGTTGTTGATTTTATTTATGGTGTCACAACTGCACACAAAATTTCTGCACTTCCATGTTCAACAATTTGAAGCTATTCGCTTGTTTTGTTTCAAAGTTTGCTCAATTTGGAAGACATTTTTTTTTTGGTAAATGTCTTCCTTTCTCTTCTTCCTGAAATCGTAAAACTGAGGTGTTCTGAAATAATTAAATCCTCACGTTAAGGTGATGTCCTTTAGCTTCAGACCTCCTTCTTTCAATGGCTCTACAACCCATTCCGAAGGGCCTGGGCCTACCGGGTCGACTGCTGCGGACTGTCACCTTGCGTGGCAGCACATTCTGAACCATGGAGTGACACACACACACGTGGTCCCGCGGCGGCCTTGACCCCGGTCTCTGTTACCATGACCACGCAAACATACAAGCCCGTGCCAGGATTCGAACCCGGGACCCTCTGGGTCATGAAGTAGCCAGCCACTACACCGCAGGAGGTCGGCGCTCTAGATACTCGAGGTGGACGTAGATACTATAGAGATGGCATCAGTTCATTCATCGGTGTTTATATAATCTCTTTATATACATACCTCACTATGACGAACAACACTTAAAAAATTTAAATGTGAATTTGAAGCTTTCTCGGCAACAGATTTTCAACCCCCTTTCTACAACAAATACGTTACCATTATACATATTTTAAGAGACAGCTCACAGGAATTGATGTCAAGTTGCTTGGAACCGAGAAAGAATGAAGCAAACTAGGAGAATTCGATTTTTTGAGTCAATTCCACGTTTTCACATAATTTTTTCAATTAACCACCGCTGCCTCCCTCCCCCCTCTTCTGCGGAGACCGTCTCCTTCCACTTGATCTTGGTTATTGGCACCGACATCACATGCCACACACACACACTCGTCCCGTTTCTCGGGAGTTTGCTATTTATTTAGCTGTGCTGCTGTAGCAAGTTTCTGGAGAAAATCCACTTCTATTGCGTATCTCGGTTGATAACCCCGACACTTTTGTTTATCTACTTCCCGATCTCCTGTTATTATTCTTTTCCAGAGACATCCTCACGTTTCTCAATGAAGTCGAGGATCCGGCCAACGACCCGCAGGATCAAATTGCCGTCAGCAAACTGAGCACCGTGAAAAGCTCCTCCGCCGCCTGCTCATACGAAGTGAATTTTAAAGCCATTCCAAGGTTGGTATTCCCTCCCCCCCTTTTTTTTTGCTTAAGTTTTTTAAGTTACGGTGTAACTCTTGAGTTAATTACAAATAGATGAAAATAAAGTGTACGATTCTTATTTAGCAATCTGTTACGTGGAGGGAAGAAATCATCACCAGAGTGTATTTTTAAGAGATGGTTTACAGTAATTGATGTCGAGTTATTTGCAATTGGGAAAGGCGGGAAGGCAAACTAAGAATTTGACTTGAGTGAATTCCCACGTATTCATATAATTTTCACAGGTTTACCACCGGTGACTCCCTCCGCCCTGCCGTAGTGACTATCCCCTTTCCACTTAATCTTACTTATATATTATGTGCCAAAACTTGTCCGATTTCTCAGAGTTTGCTATTTATTTATCTAGCTATGCTGGTGCTATGAGGCGAGTAGTTCCTTCACCACCATCATCCGGATGCAGTTGCCGAGACGATTATCAGCCTCCCATATCTATTTAAAGCTTTTATGTTGGGGGGAAAAAAAAAATGGTCTCGCAAAGGTAGGTCGGGCTGAAAGAAGCCTTCACTCTCGGCACCGTATGCTGCAACGATGGGAAAGGAGTGGCATAGATTTTGTGGCCGAGGCGGTTAAATAAATGTGATAACGGGGCACAACGGAGTTTCCTTATTCTCTCCTTTGCATAATAACCGGAAACATGTACAAGAAAATCCACTTCTATTGCGTATCTCAGTTGATAACCCGACACACTTATTTATCTACTTCCTGATCTCCTTTATTCTTTTCCAGAGACATCCTCACGTTTCTCAATGAAGTTGAGGAAACATGTACAAGAGTACCAATTATAATGCTCTCTGGTATGCAGCATCACATACTTGTCACTCAATTGCCTTGTAGCTTCAATTCTAGCCGCCCCCGGTTGATTTTTTTTACCATCATTTACTTAAATTGCAATTCCCAAGTCAGCGGCGTCCAGTTCCTGAATAAGAACACAATCGTGGGTAAAATAGCTGATCGTTTTTCCAGGTTGGAAGGGCTGAAGGACCTGAGCACGATGGAGCTGGCGCACCAGGTGCTAACTCTGCAGCTTCAGCTGGAGGACAGAGAGCACAGCCTGGACCTGATGCGGCACACCCTGGCCGAACAGAGGGAACTGGCCCTGGGCAGCTCCCAGCGGGCGGAGAGGGACCTCAAAGCTCGCCTCGACGACCACAAGAAAGAGTACGAAATCATCATCAACAGGCACCAGAAGTTTATAGACCAGGTACTGCAGAGTGCAGGATGGTGCGCTTGAATCATATATAACAGTCGGAAGTAATTAATGCTGAGCGAAAGCTTACTAAACCTTACACATTTCAAATTACATTTCATTTTGCAGTCCACACTTTTTTAAAATTCTTTGTAATTTCATTCATATAGTTGTGTTCTAATGGCCACAAGCATTTTTCATCTCTTCTGAAGCTTTACAAGTCTTCACTTACTTTATTTCTATGATGAACGGGTATATTTTCAGCTGATCAACGAGAAGAAATCTTTGACCGAGAAATGCGAGTCGCTCTTGAAGGAGCTGAAGACGGGCGAAGACCGGCACGTGTCAAACTTGAAGGCTTCCGAGGAAAGGCACAAGATAGAATTGCAGAAGACTCGCGAGATGCACGCCGCGGCGGAGAAGCTACGTCGCGAGAGGTGGATTGATCAGAAGACCAAGAAGATAAAGGTTTGGACCCCCACGGATGGGTTTTAAACTCTGGATTAATATAATAAGTCAATAAAGATGGATATGATCTAACAGTTCGCAAAGGAATATTAAATCCTTCATTAAAATACTTCTTCTTCCTTGGGTTTACAGCCCATTGAGGGCCTGGGCCTACCGGGTTGACACCTTGCATGACACGTTCTGAATTTGGAGTGAACACGTGGTCAGCGTATAGGTTTATCAACTTATGATCTTTTGCAGTTTAGTTAAATTAAAGATTAAACTCTGGTGATTTTTCTCGTTACAATGCACCAGACTGATGATTGCTCTTCGTTAGTAATTTTAACCAAAAATATGTCTGGAAAATCTTACCTTAATTTGAACAATAAGTTCACCCGGGTTATGTCAATCACAAGATACGACGTTTCATCAGCTACCTGAAGACGATGGCGGAGATTGCCTTCGAAACGTCGTATCTCACGATTGACATAACCCGGGTGAAATCCCGAGAACTTCTCGTTCAGCCTATCCACCGGGAAAGCCTTACATCCTCTTACCTTAATTTGATCAGCTGTTAAAGAAATAAACGTTTGTAGGAAATGACGGTGAAGGGACTCGAACCAGAGTTGCAGCGTATGGCCGCACGGCACCAGCAGGAGCTCTCCGACTTGCGTTCCTTACACAAGCAAGAGTTGGAGGAGCTGGAAACGAGGGCGACCCGGAGGTCGAGCCAGCAGGTGGAGAAGCTGCGCGAGGAAATGGAGTCGCAGCAGCGAGAGCTGCTCGAACGTGAGAGGGAGGCTCAGCGCGAGAGGTAAGGGAAGAAGTCTTTTTGGCGTTGGGTTCTCTGTTGAGGAAATTTAGTCATAATTGAAAAGTCCTTCCCACTATTAGAGAGCGAAGGCTTCCCCCCGGTTTCAGATACGGTTCTCGTGGTTTCAACCCAGGTCAAAGCTTGCTTACCTCAACGACATTTTGACAGGAAGCTCTGGCGTGTCTGACTAACGACGATGGCGTAGCTTGCTGTCGAGACCCGAGAATTGTATTTGAAATTCCCGCTATGGTAATTTTTTAAAATAACAAAATTGTACTCATTACATAAACGACAGAGTGGGTTTACATGGTTCTTAGATTTTGGCCCTCGGCTGAACTCTTGAGAAATCTGTTATCATCAGATTAACCGTGAAAGTCTACCTTTACTGGTTAGAAGGCATCTATTTTATTTATCTGCATATGTATATTAAAAGAGTAGACAATTCGTCTAAATAACATAGCAGTACTAAAAAAAGTTTACGAACTATTCACTCCGTAAGCACGAGGATATTTTGGTTCTCTCAAAAAAAAATTATGACATTAGGCACACATTTTGAAAAAATATTTATTAACTGATGCCCGAAATTGTTGGGAGCCCTGCACGGATCTTATGCTGAATGTTAATGGTTTTCTGATTTCAGATTTGAAAAGCAAATAGAGGAAATAGAGAAGTCCTATCAAGAGCAAAGGCAGAGACTTTTGGCCGAGGTGTGCAGAGAGAAGGAACGCCTTGTAGAAAAGGAGGCCAACGTCAGGCGGGAGCTGGAAGACAGCAAAATGCAGCTACAAAAGTCTAAAATGAAAGAGATCGAGTCTATGAAAAGCGAGTACGAAGAAGCAGCCAACAACATGGCAAGGAAATACCAGGTTCGAGCATGTAAATTAATTTTAAAGGTGTTTGCACGCCAGAGACGTGGTCGAGGTTTCGAACCGCCGAAATTTCCGTTTTGTTTGTAGAATGAGCTGAAAGCCTTACACGAAGCTTACGAGGAGGAAAAGGAGATTTGGATTCACAACTTCAAGAAGGAGCAAAACGCCCTGCTGTACGACCGAGAAAGTGAGATAAGGGACCGTTACAAAAAGGAGCGGGACAGGGAAATCGAGCTGGTCGTACAGAGGTTTGAGGAAGAGTGTTCGCGGGCCAAGCAGGAGGAAGAACAGGCCACCGAGAACAGAATGAAGCAAGTAAACGTGCGGTGCACTTTCCCCCTATATGCTAATTATTGTAAGCGGTTCCATTTAGTGTGCCGCGCGAGGAAAGTTTATTCGCTAATCTGCGCTTGTTATTCAGGCGAATGCAGGACAAGTTCAGCGCCGAAATGAGGGACCTGGAGGCATCCGAACAGGCTTACAAGTGCAAGTGGAACGAAACTAAAAGTAAACTGGCGGAGATGGAGGACGAAACGATAACTTTGAAAGCCGCCATAAGGCAGGTGGAAAGTGAACTTGCAGAGGCCCACAAGGTTCGTTCTTCAAAATGATTCTTTTTGTGAGGGGAAAATATTTTGCCTTGCAGCAAATTCAAATAACTGGTGACCTGAAGCACCTGAATTATTTTAGATGATGAATTAGTATCGTGTGGATATCAATTAGCATTTCCTGCGGTTATTTTTTTTTCCAGATTACAGATCGTTTGTCGACGGAACGAGCAAATATGAAAGAGATAATCCGGGACGAATTCTCTTCTCAAATTTCGGACATGGAGAAGGAAATCCTGCGCCTGAGGGAGGCCGTGGCCGAAATGAAGGCCAACCACCAGATGGAGCTGACTTTGAAAGAGAGAGAGAACGAGATGGCCAAAGCTGAAAAGGAGAAGGAACTTCACGAAGTGTACGACAGGTACGGCTCGCTCGCCGGGGAAATAAAACAGCTCGGTTTACGACTCGCTTAACTAGAAAATAATAAACAAGGCTTGCGATGTCTCCTTCCTTGTTCCAGAGTGAAGTGCACGATTAACAAGAAACACAAAACCATCCACCAGCTCAAATTGCAGAACCAGTCGGTCGTGGAAAGGTGCGCGCACCTCGAACAACTCCTCGAGCAACAGCGCCGAGACTACCTACTGAAGTGATCCTCCATTAGTTTAGCTACAATACACCCCCCATAACTTTTAACTTACTTTTAATAAAACTTGTACTCTAGGACTAACTAGTTCATAAAGTCTTTTCCCACAAACTTTTGACTACTCTACTTCGTGTCCTTACTTACTTACATTTCACTACGAATCTGTAGACGATCCTCTGGGAATAGCACACGATCATGGCAATTGACATACCATCTTCTGAAGTCTTGTATATATTTTTTTTTAATGATGCCCTGGGCGGCGCTGTAACTGCGTAAAAAAATCGGCATTGGAAAAAGACGCTCTGGTACTCTGTGTAAAAAGCATGGATATTATTCGAGAACAGGAAAACAAACAAACAATCAAGTTCAGATCTGAAGGCTGTAAAAGTTGACCGACAGATTGGGACGGAAAAATCTCGAGAGGGTCGGGAATGGAAAGGCGGCGGTGGGTTCAATTTCTCGTCCTCCCGGGCCTTTGATGCGTCGTAGTAAAATTTGTAGTCGGTTCCGAGTTGTCGTATCAGTTGTCGACAAGGCGTGAACTACGTCTAGGATGCTGCAGTAAAGGTGATTCAGGATCACTTGGGGAACCTGATGTAATATTTATACCTTAATATCCCTTGAAATGTGATAGACCCTCCAAAAATTTTGATTCTCAAGCTAACCATATATACAAAAATATACAGAGGGAGATAGATAGAAATATATATATTATGAGTCCGGAAATGACATTGTCATGTTAATTAAATCAATTAATAGGGAAAGGACAGAGAGATAGAAAGCAGGTGACTTACCTGAGGTTCATAGATGGTAGACACTTTGTGAGTGAGGTTTAGAGTACTTGAATTTTCGAAGGCACCAGAGGCCCCCCTTCATCAGAAAGTTAGGAAGACATTTCCAGTGAATCGGCTAGCAGACGACTGAAGGGGGCCTCTGGTGCCTCCAAAAATTCAAGTACTCTATACATCACAAGGCGTCTACCATCTATGAACCTCAGGTAAGTCACCTTCTCTCTATCTCTCTGTCCTTTCCCTATTAATTGAATATATATATGTATATATTTTATATAAAAATTAATGAAATGTATGTAACGTGACGAAGTCACACGCATTGGATATTAGGATAGTAAATGAGGAGGATAGGAAATACGCTTTGAAACATATATTTGGCACAGAATTATGCTCAGAGAAAGACATATGACATATATATATATATAATTGGATAGAAAGAAAGATAGAAATATTTGGGAGAAAGGCAGGAAATTCGCTCTTTGAAACATATGTACGGCATGGAAACATGCACAAAGAAATACATATGTCGAGCGTAGAAGGGAATGGAAGAAGGAAGAAAGACTGAAAAAAATTCGATGTGGCCAGGACTCGAACCTGGGTGCACGAAACAACAGTGCATCGCCCCTAAAGCCGAGTCCTGGCCACATCGAATTTTTTCAGTCTTTCTTCCTTCTTCCATTCCCTTCTACGCTCGACATATGTATTTCTTTGTGCATGTTTCCATGCCGTACATATGTTTCAAAGAGCGAATTTCCTGCCTTTCTCCCAAATATTTCTATCTTTCTTTCTATCCAATTATCAAATGCGTGACTTCGTCACTTATCCCATATATATATATATATGCCATTGTCAGGTTAATTAAAAAATTGACAAGAACAGGAAAGAGTTAGAAAGCTGGTGACTTACCTGAGCTTCACACAGATGGCAGACACTTTGTAAGGTTCGGAGTTCTTAAAATTTCGGAGGCACCACAGGCCCCCTTCATTGGCTAGCCGATCACTGGAAATGTCTTCGTGGCTCCATATGTATACGCTACGTGAGGAAGGTGTCGCCTCCTCCCCCTCCCCCCCCCCCCTCCTTAGCTGCACAGGTACACTGATATGGAAACAGACACCAGTAACAATTCTTCTTAGTTCTCGGGGTGTGCCTTTTCGTGATAATGGAAGGAACGATCAGGAATGCGTAGATACCCATTTCTGCCAATGGGAAATCGAGGAGCGTCACAGAGTGGAATGTGATGTCACACGACGTCCCCCTTTACCTCATTGTCTGCCATTTTCTTCTTTCCAACAAACCTCGAGACTCACGGTATAAAGACTGGAGGCTGTGCCCTGGTGGCCTGAAATTCAGGCTCCCGCGACCTAGAAGAAAGGATGGAGGGGGAAGCGAGCAGTGCTTCCTTCTGGTTTTGGGCATTGGCCCGGGCGGTCCAAGCCGAGAGCCATGGGTACGTTCCTGCCCTCTGACAAAAAAACGACGGCATGAGCTCGAAATGTGTACCGGGGCTCCGCACTAGTCTCCGTGAACCTGAAAATGATTCTTTCCTTTCCTTTACTCGCATGATTAAATTGTGTATTGTGCTTTTGGTTTACCCTTATCCCTGCCCGGCATCCCGAGAGCTCTAAACTAAATTACGTCGTGGTCGATAATTGATGAAAGGGAAAAGAGTAGAAGCCTGTGGTGCTACAGGAGAATGAGGAGATGGATAGTGGACAGAATCACTAACGGGGAAGTTCTAAACAGAATAGCGAACAATATGCAGGACGTTTAAGAGAAGAGATAAGATTAATAAGCCACGTTTTAAGACACAAGCGGCTTGTAAAATTAGCGTTACGAGGGAAGCATGCGAGGTAAGATCAGAAGACGGGAGGCTAAGGATGGAATACGCCAAGCAGTTTTATGGCGGATGCGGGTTGCGCTAGTTACGAGGAAATGAAAAGGCTTGCACAAGGTAGGACGGTTTCTTCAGACCAGCCTTAAGACTAAATGCCGCCGCAACAACAACAAAGACGATCGTGTAACACTGTCGGGGAAATTACAAACCTCCCCCTTTCTGTCAATTTCTTATCCAAATAAATTATCTTGAGCATCGATAGGGAAAAGACAGACAAAGCGTTTACACGTCTCACCTGAAATTGAAGGGATCCTACCCAGCAGCCTTCGCGTACATATTTGGAAACAAATGACCAACTTTCTAAATTTTTTGTCTTTACCTTTCGTGCCGGACCAATCGACACATCCCCAAATCTCGCACGCGGCGTTAAGAAAGAAGTTAGCGGAACAGCAGATCGTCACGTTCCAGAGAGAGAGAGCGGTTACACAGAGAGAAGCAAATATCACAAGAAGCGGTAACAATGCTTGAAACATGGCAATTGGAACTTGTACATACATATATATATATTATTATTTTTTACTGAAATGAAAATTTATTTGTATAATATGAATACAATGTTTATACATAGACAGCATTGAAATGCCACTCCAAGTCTCCCTAATGGTTTGGATATTCTTTTTTTTCTTTCTTTCTAGAAATGGGAAAAACGAAACAGCTTATGAGTTTAATATTTATTTACGAATCAAAAAAAAAAAACACAACAACAAAGTAGTGGAATAATTTAAAAAGTTAACGGAAACATTTTCTTTTTTGAGAATAACACATTCACAGTTCATAATTTGTTCAGGAAGAAATAAAGATTAATATTAAAGTTTTCTTTTTTTTAAAAAAAAAAAAGAGTTTCAAAATAAAACATTATATACAGTTAAATAGTTATTAAGAATATTCACTTAGAACAGAAAGTTTAGTTTCAACAGTACACAAAGCTACCTTATTATATATAAAATTATGTGACTTAAGCAAACAGTTCTAAGAAATGCAAATTTCATAAATGCAAATGATTAAAGACTAAATATTTGGTAAATTCCCTGTGTTGAATAAATAATTTCATTTTAATGTATACGTATATATATATATTCTTTTTAAGTAGAATTGTAAAACATAAATGAAACATGAAACCATTATGCAAAATGAATCTTTTTTTTAAAAAAAACATATTTGTTAAACTACAAAAGTGTTTGAACCAAAGCTGCTGTTATGCATGACCATTATATATATAAAAGGCAGGAGAATTTATCACCGAGATGAATCTTCGTTTTGCTGGAAAAAATGTGCGGCGTCGAAGAACATTCCATAGTGTTAAAGCTTTTTTTTTTAATTATTATTATTATTCAAAAAATCCAATTCTTGTACACCTGATCTTCCAGCTTTTAAACTCATTTTTTTTTACCTTAAGTTGTTTTTCCAGCAGTGGACAGAAAGTGTAATCAACCAATCTCTCACCTACGGCACACACACACACAGTTGATTAACATAATATTATTATTCGGTTACCTCATCGGTGATCACGGGGAAACCCGCCTCCTCTCCCCCCCCCCCACCCCTTTCCCCCCTCCCCGCCCTCCCGCCCCACCCCTGGCGAGTTTTGCACACGGTTTACACAACGCACGAGAACAGGTTTATAAGTTGTTAAAATGAAATTCTGGAAAATAGAAACTTTTTTACATTTACAAGATACAAATCAATCGCCATGATAGCTTTTTTAATTCTATAGATGCAGCTTTAATAATTCACGTACTTTTGCGGCCAAACAAGAAAACTTAAGGTATCTAACTATAGCTCAAGCCTTTTACAAATGTGCCAATTTTTTTTTTTTTTTGCTTTTGCATTTTATATTTCTAAATGTAGTTAATGCCCCACTAAATGACAAGACAGTAGTCTCAAGTTCAGGTTCGAGAGCGAGAGCGGTGTGGCCGGCCGCCTACGTACAGCAGCCAAAAAATGAAGACTTCTACAGCTTCAGGAATGAAAATTTGAAACAACCACAGAAAATTTCACAACTGGAGAAAAAAACACACGCCCCCTCGAATAAAATTTTGTCGGCCGTGTCTACGAAAAAGTGCCACTTCATAGGAATGATAAAAGTTATACATGGACGTTTCAGAACTACGGACTACTTATAAACATACAATTTGCGAGAACCGTTTGAACGGCGCACGCTTTGAATCGTTACAGTATAAAACAAAATTAGACATTAAATACATTTATGGCATGAGAGAAATATACAAACAACACTTTTTTTATTTTATTTTTTTACACAAATCAAGATGACGTGATCTGTTGTTAAATCTTTCAGTGAGCATTAAAACTTGATCAAACTTTTTTTTTTACGCAACAGCTTACAAAATATATACACACACACATATATATATATGTACCCGGTGCTGGAAGTGTAAAGGCTGTAAAACACCTGACGATTATTATTAGTATTAGTTTTACTTAACGTTTCCATTAGAAATTCCATAAAACAGACTTTCTTCTGCACTAGCCTATGTAAAATAGACAGAAACGCTGGGACAATCTCTTAGCCAGAAACGCGTTCAAGTTTTGACATTCACTTTTTGAGCTGCTTCATTTGATACCAAAGTGGCAAATGATTATACTTATATATATATATATGTATATATGATTTTTAAATAATTAACTTGAAAATAAATGGCATTCTAAAGTGTTGATTCACTAGAAACATATTTATACAAATTGACATTTTTGTTTCACACCAACAGTGGAAGAGAACGGTGCGTTACCCACAGTGCATTCAAAACTGATATGTTTGAGTAGATTTTAAAAAGACGGGGCGGCGCAAAGGGGGGGGAAAAAAAAAAAGAAAAACAAGTGATTGGTAGCGTCTGTCTCAATGAAATGCCATTTGTTTTCCATCCTAATATTTCATTTAAAATATTTTTTTTTGTTTTTTAAATTAAAAAGCATTTACTGTGTGGACTGCAGTAGCGTCAGTCGATCTGGGGGAAAATCCTGCGTTTCCTCTTCATCACAACGGTCCCGTCCCTAATTATATTTGCGGTGAACACCGTTCCAATTGTCAAAAATCCAGTCCTCCCTTCGGAAACAACACGGTTGAGTTCATTCCGTACTACACCTGAGCGACTTGGCTTCAGAGTCTTCATTCCGTCGATTTTTATTAGGAAATATTTGTGTGTGTTTTTGTTTTGTCAGTATGAAAAAAAAAAGGAAATCAATCACTTCAGGCGTAAAATTCGCGGTTTGAATTCTTGGTGTAGGAGTTTACTGTCGGCGATCTCTTGGGCTCGTCCAGCGCGTACGACCCCTCGTCCTTCTTCCTCATCCTGTACACGATGAACATGACCACCAGTATGGCGCACAGCAGACCGACGACTGCGCCTCCGATGACAGCTGAAACGGGAAAAGGGCAGATGTTAACTTTCCCCGGGGAACTGGGAAATGTGCAGATTACGCCACTTACTGATATTCCATAATACGTCAAGTAATAAAATTCATTTAAAAAAAAAAAGACGCTGTAACTTAAGTTTGCTGGCATTGAAATTTACATTTAATCGTGACAAATAAATACAAACTATACAATAAATAGAAAGACTGCCAAAAAGTCAGCTTGTAAATTAATCACTATTTATTCAAAAGCCACGTTTCGTCTCCCATTTTGAGACTTCCTCAGGCGTACTAAAAACATAATATTACAAGAAATTGAATATGGGTTCTTTTTTGACCCTATTTTAATTTATTGTAAATTTCAAAGTCAGAAAACTGTGTTGTTACTATGAAAATATCTCACTGAAAAAGAAGACCCCTTGAGTCGGACGTCACAGTGACATACAGTTGATCGTTACCCACGCTACTCTTCGTATTAGGACACATGTTAGTTGTGATTGATTGAATGAAGCTTTCAGCATGTGCGCACTTAGATTACCATGGAAAATTATTCACCAAGTCGATTCCGTATCTCCATTTCCTTATCAATTATTTATCATATTAAACAATTTCCATATCTAGAGAAAGAAAATGTCTTCCAAGAGACGCCAATGAGAAATGCCACAACTTGACAGTTAAAAGGGGAATAACGTAATAAATTTAAAAAACGTTCGCACGGAGCGTGGCGTTACATAGGCGCAAAACAGTGGTACGAGTTAGAGACAGGAAAATAGAATAGAAGCTTTCAAAACGTGGCGCTATGAGAGAACGAGATGGACGGATAGGGTAACTAACCAGGAAGTTCTAAGCGTAATAGGGGATAAAGAGAACTGTATGGAAGACTTAGATTAATAGGCCAGAATATTTTGAGACGTGAGGGTCTCGTAAAATTAGCATTAGAGGGAAGAGAACAGAAGGGAGAGATGAAAAGAATGGAATATGCTAAGCAGGTTAGGGTAGGATGTGATAGTTGTATGGAAATGAAAAGGCTTGCTCAAGATAGTTTAGCATTGAGACTTGCATCAGACCAGTCGTAGGACTCAATATCACAACGACAATGTAATGAATTATCACTATGGTCGCTAATGGCCAGGTAGTCAATACAACCTTTATAAATGTAAAGAGGTTAAAAAAGGGGGGCCGGGAAGGGGGGGGGGAAGAAATCTCTGTTCTAATGGAATTTATTAATTAAGAAAAACTGCAACCATGAAAAGTCTCCAGACAAAAACAAATTTATTTATTAATTGTGAGCTTCTGAAATTTTTATCAAAATCGAAATCGATGAACTACAAGAACAACTGCACAAACTCACGTGTGTTGTAATTCATGCTTATTAATTTATACAGCTTTTAACATCAGCGATATGGAATCGAGTGCGAAGCAACGTCTACCAAGAATTTAGTCGTACGGTGACGATAAAATAATATTTTGGCGACGCTTACCTGCCAGAATACCTGGTTGGGCAAAGAATGACGTAGTGCGGTCCTCGCCCTTGCGGTTCATGATGACTTCGTTATTCGCAGAGTTAGAATCAATAGAAGATCTTCCTTGGTCAGTTTCCCCATTATTTTTGGGGACGATTACATCTGGTTCACTGGGCTCATTGTTGACAGGAGGCGGCTGCGAAAAAAGGGAAAACAGGTTGGTGAGCGAGCGAACTTTCAAAAGGTTAAAAAACTGCTTAGTAACAATTTCATACAATTGCATCCAGTCCCATTCAGTTACAGCTGTTATGATACATTAGTTATGATGGAATGAAAAATTAATCCCATTTATATGACAAATGGATTACCACAAGGTACAATCTGAGTTCCACTACTGTACCATATCAACCAGCAGATATTTTAGAATGAAAAGAGAGAGTGAAACTGAGCACTGCTCTGCTAGTGTACGAGTTTTGTTCTAACTGATTAAAAAGATATTGAACCAGTATCAAACATTTAAAAACAAAATTCTATATTTCTTAAATGTAATCGTATGCGTGAAGCTACTTGCAAACACCTCTTTTATCCGTTACAAACAAAATACTTATCACACAACTCACTGCTTTGGTTTGCGTAATAGTTGGCTCAATGATAGTTCTAACTGGATCCTTTGGTATCACTCCAGGAATTACAGGATCTCCTGAAACAACACGCAAAAAAAACACAAATTTCAGCAATCTAAAAGGCTAATTCATATTCATTTGCACGTATACTTTATAAGCTATCTATCAGAATAAGACTACTAGAATACATAATAAATGGCATGAACGCGGTCCTGGAGGAAGAGTACAACACGAGGATTAATGGAGGGAAAACCAAGTTTCTATTTACTTTTTTTTTTTTTTAAATTTTTACACTTTGTAACATCAGTGGCACCAATTTTTATGGAAACTTCTGTATGCAAATGAATCACTTGGTTTACATTATTTTATATCTGATTGGGAATTTGTCCTCGTGTTTCTTCTTCCAGACATATTTATTTTAAGCAATTCCATGAATACTATGCAAATCATTACAATTACTTCCCACTCAACTTATGAACTTAACCGACATATTAAAAATCAGTTTACAAGACTCAAAGTAAGAGTTATTTATTATCCTGTATAATGACCCCTACGTTGGAAACTATTTTTTTATTTTGTGTGTGTGTGTGAGCTTAAAATAAGGTACCGAGTGCCTCCCAACACAGTCATGAAGAGTTGAGCTAAAACATCTGAAACAATTCTGATGTAATTTTTGTTATTATTGAAATCTTACACTGACGGTTGTCTACAGTCAAAAGTGCCGTTAGCTCCCGGTCCAATAGCGATTAATTAGTTACTTTGTTGCTCTCCGAGGACCTTACGAGGGTTTGTTTCACGTAGAGGTTATCGAAGATTCCAGAATCTAGGCAACGGCACACACACACGACACAAGAAACGGAGAGAAACCATTTTGAGGACCGAATAAAATTTGTGAAGCCCTTAAGGACTTGAAACTATTCCGACAGCCTTCCAGAAATCCACACGTTCAAAAACCGTGCATTGAAGACATGCTCTTGGTGCAATGTTACAGAATATTTAGAATGTGATTTTTATCTTGAGGTTTCCTCTTACTCGTACGATGCTTTCAACAGAAATAAAAGTAACATTACTACGAGGACAGACAGACTTTGATTAATAAAATGAAAATTATTATAGACTCTTAATCAATGTGTCCTCTTGAGGATGCGGTTTGCAAGACGATACACATTGCCCAACATAAGGACAAGGTGGGAGAATATGCGGCAAAGAACAGGTAAACCGCAGTCGAGGACAACAGTCTGCCAGAAAAATAATTAAACGGTACGGAATTACTGGGACGTCTTTTTTCCTTGGACTCGACCATATTTAACGCGCACGATACGGAAGAGTACAAGAGATTTACATTTACAAATTAAGCAACACATAATAACCTGGCGAGTCCTCCAAAGAAGTAGCACACAGAACGGGCTTAATTTGTAAATGTAAATCTCTTGTACAAAGTATACAATTGTAAAGAAATGTAAAATGCAATTATTTGATACGGAAGAGTTTTATTGAGAGATCCGCCAGCAGGTGAAAAAATTTTTCATTTCAAATGGGCGGAAATGAAGGTTACTAGCTAGTCCCGCAGGGTTCAGTGTTGGGGCCCCTAATCTGTAAAAAATGATCCTACCCATTGTACCGTTTGCAGGTGACCCAATTACTTTAATAAGCAGCAAGGACACACTAAACTAAGCAGCTAATAATGTCTTCTTCGATCAACTGGTTAGATGATTTTTCAGTGAATGGGCTATGACTTAAAGCAGAAATGTAACAGCACGGTGCCCCTCCCCCCTCAAACACACATTAAGGAGTCCAGAAATGAACCAAAAGAATTTAAAAACTGAATGAGCCATATTTTTTTACTTAGCCTCTCCTTCCATTCTGTAAAGGAATTTGTAAATCAACGAGTATGTAATAAATTGATAAATATTCACATGTGCCATTACACTATTAATATAATAATAATAAACTTATTGTGAAACAATTTTGTTTCGTTGAATCCGGATGTGACCATTAAGTTGAGGGGAGGGCCACAGGGATCCAACTTTGGACTTACTGCTGCCGGATCCTTCAGAGTCCTCGTCATCGTCGCCCCTTCCCGAGCCGCTGGCCTCCAAGTCGTCCTTGATCTCCTGGTTGCCTCCCCCGGAACCTTCCAGACCTTCGTCGTCGATGTAGATGTCATCTTTGGGATTCAGCAAGGTGCCACCCTGCAAAAAAATAAGCACACACACACGACTCAGTGAGAGAAGAAGAGCAACAACAACAGCGGCTGCCGCGGCCGCCACACACAAACAAACACAAACACAACAACAACAACAAATGATCCGTCCGCTCACAGATTCGCGGCCCTTTCCGCCCCCATAGACGAGGAGAAAGCAGACGACAACACGGCGATAAGAAGAACAGTCAGCCAGTCAGTCAGTCAGTCAGCTGGCCAGCCTCCAGACCGGAGCGGAATCAATCAATAACGCCGCTGCTGCAGCAGTCAGGGCTGCCACCACCGCGCAAAACGGCGAATAAACACATTTCTCGTACAATAAATTAGCTGATTGGGCGCGAAACTGACAAAAGGGGGAGAACGACACTCGTGTTAATCACTTCCATATATATTAAAAACCATTACCAACCCCCACCCTCCACCCCACCCTCCAAAATAAAAATAAGGATTGCTTCTGTAAGAGGTAGAAAAATTATATTTTTGGGGTAATCACACGAGGGAGAGTGTAATTATTAGGTACTACTCAAGAAATTAGACACGCTTACTCTCCCTCAAGTCATTTGCTGCTCACCGATGATGGTAATAACGATGGGAGAAGCTAAGATAATCTACATAAATCTTTGCCAGTTACACACACACACACTTACAAAATAGGAGTGGGGTAAAAAGAATACAAGAATAAGAATTTTCAAACAAACTTCAAAGTCAGTATTGATGAGTTAAGAAACACTCCGGTAAAACCTTTCAGCAGCCACCCGACTACTCTTCAAATGGAGGTTTATTTTTTGGAAAATAACCTGTATTCACCAAAACCAGGAACGATGGTGCAAATAGTTTGTTATCATCATCATCAATCAATCAACGGTCCGCAGTGCTTCGTTACAGTACAGACGGCAATTATATCGATTTACTGATCATCTGAAACTGGCAAAATACTGAACGTGTGAAGTTATCTTATTATACTCGAGTATTATGTTGCTCAGGTTATTAATTATTGAAGGGCCCCAAAACACCATCCTTGAGGGGCGCTGGCAGGAAGGAAACAAATCTATTCTATTCCAAGTAGCATTTATGTTACCGTAAAACTCGTCGAGGGAGTAAACGGGGTCCTTAGGATTTACCTGATTGACACAGAAGGACTACATTTACCTCTGTAGTTAATTCCACCGCACACACACCAAGAGGTGCAAACACGACAGCCATTGCACAATATTTTCATGCAAATTAATTTATTAATTATGATAGGCCCCAAGTAT
Organism: Eucriotettix oculatus; assembly: GCA_034510155.1. Classification (NCBI taxonomy): domain Eukaryota; kingdom Metazoa; phylum Arthropoda; class Insecta; order Orthoptera; family Tetrigidae; genus Eucriotettix; species Eucriotettix oculatus. The sequence goes on from CM067382.1 coordinate 67,723,242, forward strand.
AGCAAAGCTCTCTGCACCGAGCCCTTAGTCACACAGAAATACTGATAATATTATGCAGTTGAAATATATATACTGATTTTATGCTGTGAAGATTCATTTTCAACCATCTGATATAGATATAATACTTGATACGTCAATTTGTGATTATACCGAGCCTTATGTGAATTAAAGTTACTAATTTAAAAGGACCCCAAAACACAATCCTTGAGGCATTGCTTCTCAGTACGGTGGGTTGGGTGAAAGGAATCTATTCTACACACACACGAGCTCTCTGCACCGTCAAGTCCTCACAACTTACGTCACACAGGAAGACTGAAATATTTTTGGAGTTGAAAAAATAATAATCCCATCAATCTTGCAACGTGCAAATTCAATCACAATCATCTGATAAAGATATAGTACTTAATAGCCCACTATACATGTCTTATCTGAATTAGGTTATTAATTGAATGGTCCAAAATACATGATTGTGCATTGTTTCTCATGAGGATCTATAGTACGGTCCATTCTAAGTATGCCTAAGAATGGAATGGAATGGGTTATTCATTTTCCAACACCAAACATAGGTATTAATATATTTTTAGTGGGAAACATGAGATAAGCCTACGTGCAAGTCCTATACATAAAAATTATGCAATACTATTAGCCCTATGTCACATTTGCATTCTGGATATATGTATATATATTAATAAGCAGAACAATTGACAAGATTACATTTTTTTAATAATAATAATAATATTTGTAAATTAAGGCTAAAGTAGGTACACTGTTGTGTTATTTTACCATCAAATTTCCACCCTCAACATTTAGGCGATTGTAAAGCTCGTCAAAAGGAAGTAAAAGGGATTTTGAATCGGCAAAGTCCTTAGGATTTACCCGACACATCTTTCCCTGTGGAGTTAATTCCACGAGACACTAAGAAGTGCAAACACGACAGCCGTTACACAATATTTTCATGCAAATTAATCCATTAGTTATAACAGGAGGGGTCCGAAAACATATCCTTGAAGCATCGCTTCTGATGTGGATCTATCACATCGTGCTCTGTTTGAGAAAAACAAAAAAAAAAGGAAATAGAGGCTGGCCGATTGTTTCACGACATCAGCCACCACGATTCTTAATAACTGTCCAAACCTTAATCCACAGTGAATCTCCTTCCCTCCAGCTGACCAGAGAGATAAATAAGCTTCGTCCCCCCACATCCACCCTCTCCCCACACAGACTGCCATTTTACAAATTGTGCAAAAAAAACAAACAACAAAGCTACTTGGAATCATCGGGGACACACGCACAAAAGGAGACTTTTCCAGTTTTTTTGCATCATAAAAAAATGTATATAACAACTAATTATTAATTATATAACAAAAATTTGGAATGTTATTAAATGTGTCTAAGTCACCCCCCCCTAACAATTGGAAATATTTAAATGGTAATATTACATTTATATTGGTAATACAAAAAAAAACACCTTTCAAGATCATCAAATTTTTAATTCCATGTAAGTCCAATAAATATATATATATATTTTTAAAAAAAATTAAAAACACCTTTCAAGATCATCAAATTTTTAATTCCATGTAAGTCCAATAAATATATATATATTTTTAAAAAAATTAAAAACACCTTTCAAGATCATCAAATTTTTAATTCCATGTAAGTCCAATAAATATATATATATTTTTTAAAAAAAATTAAAAACACCTTTCAAGATCATCAAATTTTTAATTCCATGTAAGTCTAATAAATATATATATATTTTTTAAAAAAAATTAAAAACACCTTTCAAGATCATCAAATTTTTAATTCCATGTAAGTCCAATAAATATATATATATTTTTTAAAAAAAATTAAAAACACCTTTCAAGATCATCAAATTTTTAATTCCATGTAAGTCCAATAAATATATATATATATTTTTTAAAAAAAATTAAAAACACCTTTCAAGATCATCAAATTTTTAATTCCATGTAAGTCCAATAAATATATATTTTTTTAAAAAAAAATTAAAAACACCTTTCAAGATCATCAAATTTTTAATTCCATGTAAGTCCAATAAATATATATATATTTTTAAAAAAAATTAAAAACACCTTTCAAGATCATCAAATTTTTAATTCCATGTAAGTCTAATAAATATATATATATATTTTTAAAAAAATTAAAAACACCTTTCAAGATCATCAAATTTTTAATTCCATGTAAGTCCAATAAATATATATATGTATATTTTTTAAAAAAATAATTAAAAATTGATGACTTTAAAAAAATGTTTTTCACTAATATCAACTCAACCCTACTAATAGGGTCACACACTGACCGTAGTCAAGGGGGATCAATAGTTGCCACTGTCCTTTGCTCGCTCAGTGGAACATATTTGTTGTTGGGAGAGAGACAAAAAAAAGTGGGGTGTGTGTGTGGGGGGGGTGGGGGTCGGTTACAGGGAAACGGGGCCGCTTCCTAACATCTTCGCTTAAAATAACACTTTTGTGTGCAATAAAAAAAATATATATTAAAGTTTGACGTTTCGGGATCTCGTGAAACGGAGGACAGACACGCCACGCGCTTCTCTGCAATCATTAAAGTCGCAGAAAGTTCAGTTTTATTTATATTCAAGTTCTCCTTTGGCTTCAGTTCGTCCTCTGCTGCCCAAGGATTAAACTAATCGTCGTTTTTCAGAGAGAGAGAGAAAGCAGGAAACGTGATTCTTTTTGACAGACGGCGTCGTTTATGCGTTTGCTGGTAGCCTCAAAAAACTTAACAGAACATTTTTGGGAGGAGGAGGAAGGGGTGGGGGCTTCCACCACAG
>CM067382.1:67726147-67892109 GCA_034510155.1 Eucriotettix oculatus
CGCAGAACTACATATGCATCCTTCCTTCCCTTCCACTCTCTCACCTCATCCTCCGCTCTTCAAATTAACTATTCCTTTATTCCTCTGACTATACCCAAATTTCTTCTTCTCTAAAAAATGACCGTAATTACAAAATAAAGGAAAGGGACCAGAAAACGGATGTTAACAGAGCAGGAACGATAAGGGACTGGAATGCAAGGCTACTGTACTGGAGGCTTTCCCTAACAATATAAATATTTTCAAAAATAAGTTAGAAACTGCGAAAAGTTAGGAACTTATTTTGTAAAAAAAGGGGGGGGAAGGGAAATATTTTATAATTGTAATTTTAATTTTTCTTTTTCTGTAATTTATCTTTGTACTTAATTTACTAAAAAATGTTCTAATTTTACTATACTGTGTTAGTAGTCGTGTGTGAAAATACAAATACTCATTTGATTCTCCGCCCCCCCGCTCCCCTCTACTACCCTAAACTCATTCACCACCAACACCAAGTGAATCAAATATTATTATCTGCAAATAACACAATTATGTTCACACCTCTGTCGTTCGTTTCTGTCTCTCGCTTTCACGCCGATTGTTAACGGACTTTTGACAGCTTATTAAAGTAATCGTGTAAATTATTATTTATTCAGCGAATAAATATCTATGTAACATGTGATAATAACTCTGCTTGCTATCTTCGGATAAAAGTTTCAGCTAAAACAAAAAAATAATAATTTTCAAGTCCTTTGATAAAACGCGCATAATAAGAGCAAACACCGAGAAAGCTCTTGACGTCGCGCTGATTTCGTTGGCTTGGGGAGGGGAGGGGGTGGAAACTGTCTCCAGATCAGGGCGGGGGAACCAGATGAACCCGAGGATCTTGATCCAGTTAAGTCGAGATTGTGAGTGAACCTCAATAAAAATTGCAGTGATGATGAGGATCGCGGGACAAGGGTGGCGAGATTCCAGAGGAAGAGGAGGAGGAAGGTTATGTTGTCGCCGCACTGTTGGTTTTGAGCGTACGTGGGATTTGAGATTGATAAGCGAGAGCGGGGATGGGGAGAGGAGGGAGAGGGAGAAGGAGGGAGGGAGATCGGCATTGATTTAATCCCCTCCCATTACCCGTAATTTGCCACCGCTGAACGTAGCACACGAGAGTTTTTAATCACGGAATTTACGAGTTAAGCTCCGCCATAATTAATACCCGCTCTTATCGACCCTCCGTAATAAAACAGGACCCGCGGCGAAAACTTTGGTCCGCTCTCCCTCTTTCTCTCTCTCTCTCTCTCCTTAATCAGCAATCACGCCGCCGTCTTTTAGTTCCCCCCTACACCCTTCCCCCTCTCTACTACCAGCTCACCGTCATTTTTAAGATCAAATAATTTTCAAACGAAGAAAATAATAGTTTCCCCAATTGAAGCTCATCCACGAGGCTGAATCAGAACGGAAAAACACCCCTCGAACGGGACCCGGGAATCCAACCGACGACCTCTCGCGCTTACCGGGCGGTTTCTCTAACCAACGAGTCGTCAGGAACCCCACATTTTTTTTCTTTCTTTATTTCTTTCTGTCCTCCGTCGTTTCGCTTGACTGTGTCCCTACTTGTCCAATTTCCAAGATAAAAATATTAAAAAACCCTGTCTCTCTCTCATTTAGAAACCAAAATGGCCACCAAAACATCCCTTCCATTGGTCACCGAATTCCTTTCTTCTCTAACCAGTTCACAGAGGAAACGAGACCGTAAGATTATAAATAATCTCCCCCCTCCCCCACTGTGGTTTCAATATTCCGTAAAACAGAGAAAAAGTTCCCTTCTCTTGTGTAAAACTTGACGTTTTAACCAACTACTGAGGCAAATTATGGCCCTTTAACGAGACACTTTATTGAATATGTGGATTTGAAAAATGGACTGTGTTATATATTACAATAATTAAAAAAAAACGGCTATATAGTCCTTAAAATTAGTCACATTAATAAATAAGGCTAGCCTGCGACCGTTATGTTCACCATCAGGCTGAGGGTTCCTCCAGATCTTCAACGCCGTTCCTTCCGTATGCACAATGACGTCCCGGTGGGGTTAATACCGTTTCGTGCTGACATAAATGGAAATGGGGGGTTAGGGTCTTCGAGTTTAGTGACGGGAGGAAGGACAAGTGCTGCGAGGATGCTACGGCCCTATAAGGCGGCGGAGGTGTTAAAAAAGAAACACCCGAGTCCACCACGAGCGCGACGTGGCGGGTGTTAATAAGGAGGAGAAGGCGCGTCCTCCAGGAAGTCACGCGCCTTTCACTTCTCTCTCACACACACATTCAGCAACGTCTTATTATTAATAACAAGAACTATATTCTTCTTCCGGGCCCACAGAGGGAGAAGGCGCTGCGAGAGTTTCTCGTAGACGCTTCAGCCCAGAGTGACTGCGGGGCTTACCTGATCATGTCGGGGATGCCTCGCACTCTCTCTGGGTATTTTTTATCAAAGTTCTCATATGCCGAGACACCTTCACCTATTTTAGGAGGTATATGTACTGGGGTCAAAGACCTTGGGCATATGGCAAGAGTTGTCCGCTGATCCCATTGGATCAGTCGGCCAATTGCCTCCTGAAATTGGTGGAGACACGGAGAAGGGAATGCTGCGTCCCCACAGCAAACTCGTCTCCCGTCATTCGGAAGGGCGTGAGAATAGTACAGCCAATGCCCGACCTACCTGATGCAGGTTTTCTAGGGTTTTCCCTGCATCTCTTTAGGTGAAACACCGGGTAGGATCCTTAAACCATAGCCCGGGGGCCCTAGTCAACCCTTGGCTACCTTGCTCTACCTTCCGCATCCCCCCTTTTTTTCAATTCCCTTCCTATGCTATTAAAGGGGAGTTGCCTGTTTCAGGATCACCCTCATGTAGCCTGTTAACCAAAAAAAAAAAAAATTCTTCTTCCGCGTAGTACTATAATAGGGAAGGAGCGAGCACCTTATGGGGGCAACTCCACAGGGTAAACACCAAGAGGACGGTCTTTGCACTTGTCAGTTATGACGTGTTGTGCTGCAGAGGCGCCTGTGTTTGTAAATTAGCACAACAACCACTCGGGGCAGAGGGAGGAGAGCAGGAAAAAAAATAAATCATCAGCAGCCACCCCCCTATCCCCCCACCAACCCCCCTCGTCGATTGAGCAGGCCCCGCGTAATTGGTCAACGCCTCATTAGTTGTTGCCAATTGAAAATTTCATATCAAATCCATTCCCTTAACACGCTCCTGCAAACAACGCCAATTGCAAATTGCGGTAAAGGCATCACTCCGACTCTATCCCACCCGCCTAGCATTCTCCATCTCTCACATTCTCATAGTTCATCACTCTCATAGTTTATCTCTTATTCTCCATCTCTAACATCCTTTAGCTCTCACGTTCTTCTTCTCCCTCGTTCCTTTGCTCCCACATTCTCTACCTCTCTCATTCCTTAATTCTTTCATAGACCACCTCACCCCTTTTTCATCCCTCGCATTCTCCTCCCGCATTCTCCATATCTATGTTAGTCCATCTCTCACATTATTCTTCTTCCACGTTCATTTTCTCTCACATTCTCCTTCTGCCTCGCACATTTTCTCTCACATTCTCCACCTCTCACATTGTCCTTGTTCCTTTGCTTCCACATTCCCCATCTCTCTCACAGTTCATCTCTCCCATAGTTCATCTCTCTCACAGTTCATCTCTCTCATTCACCACCTCTGACATTCTTTAGCTCTCTCAATCTCCATCTCTCACGTTCTCCTCATCCCCCGATCCTTTGCTCCCACATTCTCCACCTCTCTCATTCCTTAATTCTTTCATAGACCATCTTACCCTTTTTCATCCATTGTCCTCACTCGTTCCTTTGTTCCCACATTCTCCGTATCTCTGATAGTCCATCTCCCACATTCTTCTTCTTCCACGTTCATTTTCTCTCACATTCTCCATCTATTTCATACTCCCATCTCGTGACATTCTCCCTCGTCCCATTGCTGTTTCACTCTCCATCTCTCACATTCTCCTTCCACCGCGCCCATTTTCTCCCACATTCTCCTTATCCCTCGTTCCTTTGCTCCCACATTCTCCATCTCTCACATTCTCATAGTTCATCACTCTCATTCACCACCTCTGACATTCTCCCTCGTTCCTCTGCCCTCTTATTCTCCATCTCTAACATTCTTTATCTCTCTCAATCTCCATCTCTAACGTTCTCCTCCTCCCTCGTTCCTTTGCTCCCACATTCTCCACTCTCTCCCATTCCTTAATTCTTTCATAGACCATCTCACCCTTTTCCATCCCTCACAATCTCCATCTCCCTCGTTCCTTTGCTCCCACATTCTCCACATCTCTGATAGTCCATCTCCCACATTCTTCTTCTTCTTCTTCCCCGATCATTTCCTCTCACATTCTCCATCTATTTCACACTCCCATCTCTTACATCCTCCCTCGTTCCATTCCATTGCTCTCTCATTCCCCTCCCCCCTCTCGCAATCTCCTCCTCATCCCTCGTTCCTTTCCTCTTTCAGTCTCCGTGTCTCTCACATTCTCCTTCCTTTCTTTCTGACTGCTTAACTCCCTTTATCTCGAAACTACTTTGGCTCAGGTGGACCAGCACAGACACAGAGACAGACACACGCATCTACAAAAACACATTCCCAACATTCCCAGTATAGGGTTAACAGTAGTAGTCATCAACAACAACAACCACCGTAAAAGGATCACTCTAACTTATCGGCAGACTATTATCAAAAGTTTCTCCTTAAGAGGCAGGCAGGAAGGTTTCCTTAGAACTACTCTGGAGGCACATTTTTAAAAAAAGTATTGCCAATTCAACGATCCACGCGTGTGGAGCCATGACGTGACGTCACTGCCACAGTCTTCTCCCTCAAGGGTGTTGGGAACAGAGGTAGGGCCCCACGAGTCCCGATGACGTCACTGGGGGGCGGCAGGACCTTGAAACTGCGACCTGGTGGAGGAATGTGTGTCTGCAGGCAGGCAGGCAGGTAACCTGAGCACGTCATCCTCCCCCTCCCCCTATTGTGTGCAGAGGACGAGGAGACAGTCAGGCAAGGAAGGGACACAGCATCTTCCCCCTTTCCCTCCCTTCCTCATCCCTCTACGTAACAGCAGCAGCAACAACAACAACAACAGCAGCAACGCGACTGAATAGGGCCGACAAGGAGGAAGAAGACCAACCTCAACCGGACCGAGTCATCCTCCCGAAAAAGAAACGACCACAGGGCGGCGCGTCACAAAGGCCTACCTGGGCGGGTGCCCGGCGTTACCCGGGCTAAAAAGCGCAGGAAAATTAAGAGAATGCAGGAGGTTTCCCCCCCGGTTGGATAGACTGAATGAGAATTTCTCGGGGTTTCCACCCGGGGTTAAAGACACGACGTTTCGTCGAAGAAGGCGGCGGCCAATATCTCTTATTTTTAGTGTATGTAGGAAAACGTTGTCTGTCACGTTGGCAACAAATAAATTATTTACTTCATTAAAGTACGAGGTCTATTTTCCCCCCGGGTGAATGGCGTGTATGTATAAATAAATTCCCCTACTATCGGGTTTCCAACCGGGTCAAAGATGAAGAGGAGGATGATTTTTTTAACAACACTGACGTTTCGATGGCTTGCTTGAAGATGATGGGCAGAGCAAGCCATCGATCGAAACGTCGCTGTCTTTGACCCGGTTGGGAAACCCGATAGTAGGGGAATTTATAGATATTTATTTAATGTTTTACGAGTGTTTCCGGCTAAACGTGTACCTGATTGTGTTACAACTCCCTCCTCCTCTGTGCCGTGACGCAAGTGAGCAGCAATGGGAGAGAGAGAGAGAAGAGGGTGTCCAGGCAGGTTAGAAGATGATGATGATGATGATGGAGATGTCCTCCTGCGGCTAATTGCCGTCGTGAAGGAGGAGGAGAGGGGGGGAAATTACTGAATGAGAGGGGGAGGAGGGGAGGTGAGGAGGGAAGGAGAGTAGTGAATGGCGGCTACTCCGTCCAATCCCTGGAGCCATCACTCACGCACGCACGCACGTTCACGACCCACGAACACACGTGTGCACTCACACACTCGCCTCTTTCAAAATGGGAGCCGATTTCTGCCGACCAAATCAAATTCCTTGTTCACATACGATAAGCGGCTGAATTACTTAAAGAGCCTCTCCCTTTAAAAAAAGACGAAAAAGGAAGAAGAAAAAAAAACAACGGTCGGTCCTCTACCCCCACTAAACTCGCAACAGGGTAGAATCCTTAACCAGAGGTGATATTAAATTGTTTGTTGTTTAAGCGACCAAATAACGCTCAGCGGGGAAGAAGAAGAAGAAGTAGTAGACGTGTGTCTGTGCTATTCCACCTGAAGTTTCCAGATAAAGGGAGTTAAGCAGTCAGAAAGAAAGGAGAACGTGAGAGACACGGAGCAAAGGGAGAAGGGCAAAGGAGCAAAGGGAGAAGGAGATTGCGAGAAGGTGGAGAATGAGAGAGAGCAATGGAATGGAACGAAGGAGAATGTCACGAGATGGGAGTGTGAAATAGACGGAGAATGTGAGAGAAAAAATAAACGGGGAAGAAGTAGAAGAATGTGAGAGAAAATGAGCGAGGTAGAAGAAGAAGAATGTGAGAGGTGGAGAATGAGAGAGCAATGGAATGGAACGTGGCAGAATGTCACGAGATGGGAGTGTGAAATAGACGGAGAATGTGAGAGAGAAAATGAACGGGGAAGAAAAAGAAGAATGTGAAAGAAAATGAGCGAGGTAGAAGGAGAATGATGTGATAGGTGGAGAATGACAAAGCAATGGAACGAGGGAGAATGTCACGAGACGGAGTATGAAATAGATGGAGAATTTGAGAGAAAATGAACGGGGAAGAAGAAGAAGAATGTGAAAGAAAATGAGCGAGGTGGAAGAAGGAGAATGATGTGAGAAATGGAGAATGAGAGAACAATGGAACAGGGGGAGAATGTCACGAGATGGGAGTATGAAATAGACGGAGAATATAGAGACAAAATGAACGGGGAAGAAGAAGAAGAATGTGAGAGATTGACTAATCAGAGATATGAATAATGTGGGAGCAAAGGAACGAGGGAGATGGAGAACGCGAGGGATGGAAAAGGGGTGAGATGGTCTATGAAAGAATTAAGGAATGAGAGATGTGGAGAATGTGGGAGCAAAGGAACGAGGGAGGAGGAGCAGAACGCGAGAGATGGAGAATAAGAGGGCAGAGGAACGAGGGAGAATGTCAGAGGTGGTGAATGAGACAGAGATGAACTACGAGAGAGATGAATTATGAGACAGATGGGGAATGTGGGAGAAAATGAACGGGGAAGAAGAAGGAGAAGAATGTGAGAGAAAATGAGCGAGCGAGGTGGAAGAAGAAGAATGATGTGAGAGGTGGAGAATGAGAGAGCAATGGAATGGAACGAGGGAGAATGTCACGAGATGGAAGTATGAAATAGACGGAGAATATAGAGACAAAATGAACGGGGAAGAAGAAGAAGAAGAATGTGAGAGACGGACTATCAGAGATACGGAGAATGTGGGAGCAAAGGAACGAGGGAGGAGGACAATGCGATGGACAATGGATGAAAAGGGGTGAGATGGTCTATGAAAGAATTAAGGAATGAGAGAGAGAGAGAGTGGAGAATGTGGCAGCTAAAGAAGGTTAGAGGTGGAGAATGAGAGAGATATAAAAGAAGGTTAGAGATGGAGAATGAGAGAGGTATAAAAGAAGGTTAGAGATGGAGAATGACAGATATAAAAGAAGGTTAGAGACGGAGAATGAAAGACATAAAAGGTTAGAGACGGAGAATGAGAGGTATAAAAGAAGGTTAGAGACGGAGAATGAGAGGGCAAAGGAACGAGGGAGAATGTTTAATTAGCCGAAAACAATTTTTATTAAATAGTTGGTAATAATGCAACAATATCTTACGATTGGAAGTTGCGTTAGTTGATAAATATAATACCGACTTATATATATAGAGCAGGCGATGAAGGAAAATTGAAACGGGATGTTGTTGCGGATTACGCTAAGCAGATGAGGGGTGGATGATGATGATGTGGGTGGTTTGTGCTTGTTATGAGGAAATGATAAGGCTTGCGCAAGATGAGTTGCAGCAGACCAGTCTTGGGACTGAATACCACGACAACAACACTGACGAACAGGACAGAACAGAGAGAGAGCAGAGCAGAGGCGACGTGACTTTATGAAGGTCTCGACGACGACGACAACAACAAGCAGCGTGTGAGGGTTGGCAGTAATGGGGATCGCCCGAAAGTTCACGTGGTGACATTTGAGCGGTGTTTGTCTTCTGCGTACGACCGACCACCGCCAGGGGGCAACAGACGACGTCTTTCATCAGAGCAGCGCAAGCGTCGCCACGTCCACTTCACCCCCGAGTAGCCTCACGGGAAGCGTCACGACTTCAACAACAACAGAAATGCTGTTTTGCGGCCTCACTCTCTCTCTCTTTGGCGGAGATAAAAAAAAGATGTTATCTTTGTGAGTTACCTCCTGGGCTGGTCCCGAAAAAATATTTTAAGTGACGCGGTTCCCCAGGAGCGCCGAAGTGACGTGCCTTTTGACGGAGGGAGCCGTTTATATTATTTCCAGTACACTAGTTGCGGTATCCAAGTGGATCGAAGTAGATCACAAAAATTGTCGGAGGGATGTCGCTCCGTTATTCTTTCTCATTGGGTATCGGTTTGGCCGAGTTACCACAGAGTTCAGGGCGTGGAGGATCTCGAAAATTTGACAATTTACAGTCACTACGGATTTAAGTTTAAGTTGACCTCCGTCCATCCCTCTTTCCTGTCTAAATTAATTACTTATTTTAACTTTTGCCACCGAGGGCGGTACTTGGAGTTCAGGTACTGCTTCCTCCTCTCCTCCCACTACTGAAGGAGTAGAGTGAAGGAGATATTTTCAGCTCCATTTTAATCAGGATAACTAAGGAAGGAGTAGAGTGAAGGAGATATTTTAATCAGGATAACTAAGGAAGGAGTAGAGTGAAGGAGATATTTTAATCAGGATAACTAAGGAAGGAGAAGAGTGAAGGAGATATTTTCGGCTCCATTTTAATCAGGATAACTAAGGAAGGAGAAGAGTGAAGGAGATATTTTCGGCTCCATTTTAATCAGGATAACTAAGGAAGGAGAAGAGTGAAGGAGATATTTTCGGCTCCATTTTAATCAGGATAACTAAGGAAGGAGAAGAGTGAAGAAGATATTTTCGGCTCCATTTTAATCAGGATAACTAAGGAAGGAGAAGAGTGAAGAAGATATTTTCGGTTCCATTTTAATCAGGATAACTAAGGAAAGAGTAGAGTGAAGGAGATATTTTAATCAGGATAACTAAGGAAGGAGTAGAGTGAAGGAGATATTTTAATCAGGATAACTAAGGAAGGAGTAGAGTGAAGGAGATATTTTCGGCTCCATTTTAATCAGGATAACTAAGGAAAGAGTAGAGTGAAGGAGATATTTTAATCAGGATAACTAAGGAAGGAGTAGAGTGAAGGAGATATTTTAATCAGGATAACTAAGGAAGGAGTAGAGTGAAGAAGATATTTTCGGTTCCATTTTAATCAGGATAACTAAGGAAAGAGTAGAGTGAAGGAGATATTTTAATCAGGATAACTAAGGAAGGAGAAGAGTGAAGGAGAGATTTTCGGTTCCATTTTAATCAGGATAACTAAGGAAAGAGTAGAGTGAAGGAGATATTTTAATCAGGATAACTAAGGAAGGAGAAGAGTGAAGAAGATATTTTCGGCTCCATTTTAATCAGGATAACTAAGGAAGGAGAAGAGTGAAGGAGATATTTTCGGTTCCATTTTAATCAGGATAACTAAGGAAAGAGTAGAGTGAAGGAGATATTTTAATCAGGATAACTAAGGAAGGAGTAGAGTGAAGGAGATATTTTCGGCTCCATTTTAATCAGAATGACTCCTGTATAAATGCTAAATATAGCTTACCAGGGGAAAATTGCTCTGAAGGACCCTTACTGCTGGTTACCCTGATCCTTTACCCTCCTCCTTTTGTTCTTACCCCCCTCTCCCCTCCTCCCTTCCCACACACAAACACATTTCCCTCTAATGATAATTTTACAAGACCCTCGAGTCTATTAATTTATCCCTTCTCTTTCCTCAGTCAAAATCCCCTATTATTATTATTTTAAGAACTTCCTGGTTACTTACCCTATCCACCCTTGTATCATCTCATTCGCCTTTCAGCACCACACTTCAAAGTCTTCAATTCTTTCCCTTTCCGCAGATCCTGTCGCCCACGTTTCGCACACAAACATATATAACGCCACATTCCACACGAGTAAAGAGGAGGTGGTTTTTAGTGGGTAAAAATCCCACACACACACACACACACACCGTGTAACTCGGGTTTTCACGGCGGGCGTCTTTTGAAGATTTTCCCCTACACTCGATTTTTAAAAAAAAAACATTCCACACACGAGCATTGTTAGTAATGATTTCCCTTAATTTTCATACCCTTTGCCGTCCTACTCTAGTTATTACGCATCCCCAACTTGCAGAATTCCTTAATTTCCTCTTCCGAACCTAACAAACAGCCTTTTATTGTTATTCCACTCTCCCCTTACCCTTGGTTTTTCCCCTCCTCATGTTGAACTCTTCCTTCAAGATCACGTTCCATGTCATTTATTACAGTTTTCCACGTCTTCTTTCTGACTCCCCTAAACACCATAATATCATAGGAAAATCTTGCAATAGCTCCTTGGAATTTCTCTTTTTAAAAATCTTCTTAACACGCCATCTTACGAAAAATACACTATCATGACGCGGTGTAACGGGGGTTGAGTCAGAGAGTCCAGGGTTAAGACCCTTCCCCCAACCCTTTAGTGGTGGAATCTGAGGAACGTTTGTTGAAGAACAGCCTACCTCCTTTAGTGTAAGGACAGGAGGGTTGAAGAGGGGGGGGGGTGTGGAGAGAGAGAGGGAGAGGGTAGGGAGGGGGAGAGATCCGCAACAACGGACCCTGCCAACGTCATTATGTGCAAGCCTTTGAAGTACTTTCGGGCTGCGTCTAAAAATAATAAAAGGATTGAATTATGCAACAAGTGTTGAGGAGTGAGCGAGGACGAGGCGACGCGCGCGCCACACACGGCTCAACAACAACCAAGGTTAGTCCGTGACCCACCAACCAACCATCCTGGAGAAGGTAGATCACCATTTAACAACACAGGATGGGATTTGTTTTTCAAGGGGGAAAGAGCGAAGTAGCCAAGCGTAACAACTGTGAACTACTTGTTGTTGTGGTATTCAGCCCTAAGACTAGTCTGATGCAACCATCCATGATAACCTATCTTGCGCAAGCCTTTTCATTACCTCATAACTAACCTTCCCTAATCTCCTTAGAGCACTTTCCATCCCTCATCTGTTCTTATCTACACGCGCTTCCCTTTAATGCCTTTAATTTTACAAGGACCCCTCGTGGCCTATCAATCTATCCCTTCTCTAATTTTTTTCTTTTTAAAATGCTTTTTGTTTAAGGGCGATTAAATGTACGGTCCACTTTACCTGGGAATACTTTACCCAGAAACACCTTGCCAAAGGGACTTATTATTGAAAGCTTTAAAAATTAACCCAAATTATTAGTCACTAGAACATATTTAAAATTCATCCCACATCCTCCTTAGCGCATTCCATCCTCCGCCTCCCTCTTCCCTACAAGACTATCGTGTCTCACAACGTGGCCTATTAATCTATCCCCTCCCTCTTCTCTTGGTCAACGTCCCCCCCCCAAAATTCTTCTCTCTTCCGCCCCCCGCACCCACTACCTATTCCGCTTAGAATTTCCTGGTTACTTACTCTATCCGCCCATCCTCATCTCATTCTCCTATTTGCACCACATTTCAAAGGCTTCCATTCTTTTTTTTCCCCCTTTCTGCAACTTCTCACCGTCCACGTTTCAGCAAGCCACGTAACGCCACGTACCATACGAACATTATTTTTAGCAACGGTTTCCTAACATTCACACTTGTATTACCCGTAAATAGATTCCTCTTTTCCTTCCTTGTTTGTTTGTTGCTATCCTACTCTAGTCGTTACGCTGCCCAAGTAGCAGGATTCCTTAACTTCCGTCAAAATAATCATTCCCAATCTAACGCCCTTTGTTATTCCACTGTTTCCTATAATAAACTCAGTTACCCTCAACCACCCGAAACCCCCCACGATCCATGACAATCCTCCTCCACATACCTCCACCTCCACACGCGCTCCCCTAGCCTCAAAAGGAAAACTTCCGATTGACCTCATCCTCCCTTCCTTCCCCCTGATCATCACCCTGACCCACTACTCTACCATCATCATGTCACATCCTCATTAATCCTCCATAAATCAGTTCAATCCCTCACACACCCACCTAAGTCGTATGCCGCCCCCTCCTCAGGTACTCGCAAAAATAAATAAACTCAACCAATTCTCCTAAAGTAGGTTAATTAAATGAATTAATCCTATCTTCACGTCGTTATCATGTTAATTATATACCTTTTTTTAAAAATATTGTATATACTGTATCGTTATCGTCCTAACTGATAATCTGTACGATAAAAGTTTTTAAAATAATTTTTAAAAAAAACCTCAGTTACCTTGGTTTTCCCTCTAGTAATCCTCGTATTGAACCCTTTACACAATGTTTATATTGAAAAAAATATCGATCCACAATTGATTTTCAGTGACGTTGCAATATTTTCTTCCCCCCCGAGTGTCAAAGTCGTGCACAGTCTATCCTCCGCCTCCTCCCTCTTCCCTACAAGACTATCGTGTCTCACAACTTGACCAATTAATCTATCCCTTCCTCCATATTGTTCTCTCTCCCCAACTATTCCGCTTAAAATTTCCTGGCAACTTACTCTATCCGCCCATCATCATCTCATTCTCCTATTTGCACCACATTTCAAAGGCTTCTATTATTATTTTTTTTTCCTATCTTCAACTTCTCACCGTCCACGTTTCAGCACCCATATAACGCCACGCTCCATACGAACCATTATAGGAACACTTATATTAGCGCAGTAATTGAATTCCTCTTCCCTTTCCTGTCGTATCCTATCCCTACTCTGCCCAAGTAGCAGAATTCCTTAACTTCCGTCAAAATATCCCTTCCCCCAAATCTAACACAGGTTTGTCGTTCCACTGTTTCCCCATAATACACTCGGTTATTTCCCCTGTAGTAATCCTCATGTTGAACTCTTTACACAATGTTGGTTTTTTTTTTGGGAAGAAATATCGTTCCATCCACAAGTGTGCGCAAAATTGATTTATCAGGGATGTTGCAACATATTTGTTACACCCCTCCCCCCCCCTCAGAGTGTCAAAAAGTCCACTCTCGGGGAAAACAAACCCCCTCTTCGTGGAAGGAGGTTCGAGGTTCATTCAGACTATTACAGGCCTACGCTAGGGAGGCAGTTGAGAGTATCCACACTCTTGGTGGTGAAGGTGACATTGCTCCTTGGAGGTGAAGAGCCGAGGAGTGGCGTGCGGGATAACCGTTAACTTGCTTGTCCTGCAAATCGATTTCGGGGAGAGAAGGCCGGCGCAAGGCAAGGCAAGGGGGGAGGAGAGGGTGAACTCTGAGGGGCTTCACCCCACGCCACTCCCTCCCTCCCTATAGTTAACTTCCCCCCCATCCCAGTCACATACAGTTCACTTATGGGAAAACTTGAGACGGCCAAAAAGAGAAAAGTCGCCGCCATTAAAAATATATAAAACTATTTATTAACAGAAGCGACGTTTCATCCCCAATTTGAGACTTCCTCAGGTCTTAAACTTTAGCAATGCGGGTTTCGGCCGTAACTGCAGCTGGTCCGCCACAATAGTCCTTTCCCCTGAGGCAGCCAAGGAGAAATATTATATATACGGCTAAATTTTAAGGTCTGAGGAGGTCTCAAAATGGAGATGAAACGTCGCTTTTTTTAGTATGTATTTAATGGTGACTTTTTTTGGGGGCCGTCTCAAGTCTTCTCATAGTGAACTGTGTGTGACGTGAAATTAAACCTTACATATTTAAATGCTGACTATTCAGAACCGTCGTTCATGCCATTTTCTAAGTCTCCTTCTGCCTCCTTTAAAACCCACAATATCGTCGGCCAAAATCGTGTGGTGGGGGGGGGGGTGGTGATTTTTATTTCTTCTCCATGCAGTATGGTTCCTTTTCCATTTTCCGTTTTTAACTTCCTCCATCGCCCTGTTCTATTATATGTAAGCTGAACAGCATCTACATCCTTGTCTTACTCATTTCTTGATTTCTGCCCTTATTTTGTTGATATAATTACTGCTGTCTTCTGTAGACCTTTCTTTTTCGATATTTTATTCTTCAAAATCCTTAACAGTATGTTCCAGTTCCCTTCATCAAAGGCTTTTTTTTTCTAAGTCTACATACAAATGCCCTGAACGTAAAAGGCCTATATATATATATATTTTTTTTTTCTTTTTATCCTGTCTTCTAAAATTATTCGCAAAGGCAATTTTGCTCCCCCCTTGTCCTTACGTTCACCCCCCCAAAAAAAATCAAAATTGAACTTCTCCCGACTGGCCATTATATTTTTGACGCTCCATCTTCCTGCATACTATTTTCGTCAAGGGATTAGGAGCCCATTTCTGAACTTTTCTGTGATGATTCTATTTAATATCTGCCAATTTTTTTTATTAAATTTTGTTTTATAAAGACTAATATAATTGATTTATTATTATTATTATGATTATTAATTTCCCTTGTTTATATCAGTCGCTTCATAAAACCAAATATATTTCAATTTTGACTCCCAAACTTTATTCTGAAAGAGTGACTGCGGGGCTCACCACCTGATCATGCATGTCGGGGATGCCTCTAGCACTCTCTCTCTCTGGGTATTTTTTTTATCAAAGTTCTCATATGCCGAGACACCTTCACCTATTTTCAGGAGGTACATGTACTGGGGTCAAAGACCTTGGGCATATTATGGCAAGAGTTGTCCGCTGATCCCATTGGATCAGTCGGCTAACTGCCTCCTGAAACTGGTTGTGGAGACACGGAGAAGGGAATGCTGCGTCCCCACAGCAAACTCGTCTCCCGTCATTCACAGGGGAAGGGCTTGGTGAGAATAGTAGCACCCAGCAATGCCCCCCCGACCTACCTGATGCAGGTTTTCTAGGGGTTTTTTTTTCGCTGCATCATCTCTTTAGGTGAAACACCGCGGCGAGGGTAGGATCCTTAAAACCATAGCCCCCGGGAGAAATTTTGATTTTATTCTGAAGGGAGCTTTCGGGCAATCGCCACGTTCACCTTCACGTATTTCGAAACCAAATAAAAATTTCTAATTTTCTTGGCGGATTAGTAAGTGATTCCAGACGCGGATTTCCAAAACCCCTGTCCACGCTCTCTTGTGCTCAACCAAGCGGCGACACCAACATAGGTCCATGAATCGTCCCGAAAATTAACACGGAGAGAGAGAGAGAGAGAGAGAGAGAGAGAGAGAAAGAAAGAAAGAGAGAGAGAGAAAGAAAGAAAGAGAGAGAGAGAAAGAGAGAGAAAGAAAGAAAGAGAGAGAGAAGAAAGAATGAGCGAGGAAGAAAGAAAGAGAGAAGAAAGAAAGAGAGAGGAAGAAAGAAAGAGAAAGAAAGAAGAAGAGAGAAAGAAAGAGAGAGAGAGAAAAAAAGAGAGAAAGAAAGAGAGAGAAACAAAGTGAAAAAGAAAGAAAGAAAGAAAGAAAGAAAGAAGGAAAGAAAGAAGAAAGAAAGAAAGAAAGAAAGAAAGAAAGAAAGAAAGAAAGAAAGAAAGAAAGAAAGAAGAAAGAAAGAAAGAAAGAAAGAAAGAAAGAAAGAAAGAAAGAAAAGAAAGAAAGAAAGAAGAAGAAAGAAAGAAAGAAAGAAAGAAAGAAAGAAAGAAAGAAGAAGAAAGAAAGAAAGAAAGAAAGAAAGAAAAGAAAGAAAGAAAGAAAGAAAGAAAGAAAGAAAGAAAGAAAGAAAGAAAGAAAGAAAGAAAGAAAGAAAGAAAGAAAAGAAAGAAAGAAAGAAAGAAAGAAAGAAAGAAAGAAAGAAAGAAAGAAAAGAAAGAAAGAAAGAAAGAAAGAAAGAAAGAAAGAAAGAAAGAAAGAAAGAAAGAAAGAAAGAAAGAAGAAAGAAAGAAAGAAAGAAAGAAAGAAAGAAAGAAAGAAAGAAAGAAAGAAAGAAAGAAAGAAAGAAAGAAAGAAAGAAAGAAAGAAAGAAAGAAAGAAAAGAAAGAAAGAAAGAAAGAAAGAAAGAAAGAAAGAAGGAAAGAAAGAAAGAAAGAAAGAAAGAAAGAAAGAAAGAAAGAAAGAAAGAAAACTATGAAGAAAGAAAGGAAGAAAATAATAAAGAAAGAAAGAAAAGAAAAGAAAGAAAGAAAGAAGAAAGAAAGAAGAAAGAAAGAAAGAAAAGAAAGAAAGAAAGAAAGAAAGAAAGAAAAGAAAGAAAGAAAGAAAGAAAGAAAGAAAGAAAGAAAGAAAGAAAGAAAAGAAAGAAAAGAAAGAAAGAAAGAAAGAAAGAAAGAAGAAAGAAAGAAGAAAGAAAGAAAAGAAAAGAAAGAAAGAAAGAAAGAAAGAAAGAAAGAAAGAAAGAAAGAAAGAAAGAAAGAAAGAAAGAAAGAAAGAAAGAAAGAAAGAAAGAAAGAAAGAAAAAGAAAGAAAGAAAGAAAGAAAGAAAGAAAGAAAGAAAGAAAGAAAGAAAGAAAGAAAGAAAGAAAGAAAGAAAGAAAGAAAGAAAGAAAGAAAGAAAGAAAGAAAGAAAGAAAGAAAGAAAGAAGCGACGTGGGGGTCAGTTTTTCAAGAAAAATCCTTCTCATCAACCGTGACCGTTTTCGGTCTCCTGACAGGAGCAGTTATGGATGATGAAATCCTAGCTACTGTGACCGCGGCTGGATATTTTCCAGCCCGTGTGACGTATGTGAATGACTACTGTGTCGGCAGCCACAAGTGATGATGAGGGGTCGCGGGATTATCTCGAGGTCGAGCGAGTCGTGACTGTGGGCCTTCGCCGCCATTGATTGCCAAACGTCCGCCCTTCCCCCCTCTCTCTCTCCTCTCTCTCTCTCTCTCTCACACACACACACACACACACACGCGCTCACGCAGCCAACAGATTCCTGGAAGAAAAGACATTTGCGCAGAGCCGTCACTTCTCCATGAGCAAGGCCAATAAACAAGATAGATAAAGTCAAGTGTCGAAACAGATTCTCACAGTTTCTATTTCGGAATCACTGGAGGAGACTGACTGGACCTAAAGTTGCTGTGGTATTCAGTAGTCCTAACATCTCATATTGCGCAAATCTTTTTTTTATTTCCTTTAAAACTACCACGCATCCTCCCTAATCGGCTTAGCGTGTTCCATCCTTGGCCTCCCCCACTCTCTTCTCTTATTACTTCCCCCCCACACACACACACTCTCTCTCTCTCTCATCCCTCTAATTCTAATTTTACAATGCGCCCTATTATTGTAATCCCCTTCAACGTCCTCCATATTGGTTCGTCGCTTCCCACCCCACCCCCTCCCTATTCTCTTTTAAAACTTCCCTTGTTAGTGATGCTTACTATCCACCCACAGATGCAACCCTCCAACGACATCTCATATTGCGCAAACCTTTTTACCACGCATCCTCCCTAATCTGCTTAGCGTGTTCCATCCTTGGCCTAACCCCATCTCTCCTCTTCTTACTGCCCACCCCCACACCCCCTCCCCCCCCACACACTCTCTCTCTTCCCTCTAATGCTAATTTTACAATGCGCCCTATTATTGTAATCCCCCTTCAACGTCCTCCATATTGGTTCGCCCCTTTCCCCCTTATTCTCTTTAAAACTTCCCTTGTTAGTGATACTTGCTATCCACCCACAGATGCACCCCTCCAACGACATCTCATATTGCGCAAACCTTTATACCACGCATCCTCCCTAATCTGCTTAGCGTGTTCCATCCTTGGCCTCTCCACCTCTCTCCTCTTCTTACTTCCCAGCCCCCACATACACACTCTCTCTCTCTCTTCCCACTAATGCTAATTTTACAATGCGGCCTATTAATTTAATCCCCCTTCAACGTCCTCCATATTGGTTCGCCCCTTCTCTTTAAAACTTCCCTTGTTAGTGATACTTACTATCCCCCCACCCACATCACATCTCATTCTCCTACACCGCCCCCGTTTTAAAAAACCTTGTATTATTCTTTTCCTTCCTGCAACTCCTGTCGTCAACGTTTCGCCGCCCAACACCGCGCTCCTTTACCAAGATTTTATAATATTCACACTTGAATTAACCGCAAGTAAATTCCTCATTCCCTTTCCTATGGCTATCCTCCTGCTTACCAGAATTCCTTCAAAATATCCCCTTCCCTAATCTAACAGCCTTTGTTATCCCCCCAGTGTTTCCCATCATACTATACATTCCACTTCCTTGGTTTTCCCCTCTATTAATTCTGATATTGGACTTTTTCTTCATGCCATTCATGTTATGGTTTCCAAGTCACCTTCTCTCTCCTCTAATACCCCAATATCGTCGGCCAAAATTGTGAGGGGTTTTTTATTTCATTTCTTCTCCTTGCAGTATGGTTCCGTTTTCAACTTTCTTCATCGCCTGTTCTATTATATGAAAGCTGAACAGCATCTCTACATCCTTCTCTTACTCCTTTCTTGATTTCTGCTTTTTCTTTTCTTCTGTAGAGGTTATCATGTATAAACCTTCCTTTCTCGATATTTCATTCCAGTTCTCTTCAAAAAAACCTTAATAGTGTATTCCAGTTCCCTTTATCAAATGCCTTTTTTTTTCTAAATCTACAAATGCCTTGAACGTAGGCCAATATATTTTTTTTCTCTTTTCGTTTATCCTGTCTTCTAAAATTGTTCGCAATGGCAATTTTCCTTTTCTTGTCCTTTCATAGGAGACAATGTTTTCAACCCCTATTCGCCTGCCTCAGTCCCCTACTTCACCGTCTACACTCGTCGCTATTCTTTTCACCTTCGTTCACCCCAATTTTATTTGTTTTTGCCAAACGCTTAATTTATCAGCACAAGATATTTATATTTTTAAATACTCCAAGTACCACCCTTACTATATACTGTGTGTCTCTTTGCAGCCCACGTAGCAGTTAGATTTAATAAGTACTTTTTAAACGTTTCCGAAACAGAAAAGTACATACAGAAAAAGAGTGTTGCGTGTGGAAAATAAAATAAAAATATAAAACCTTGGAAGAGAGTAGGAGACCACCTCCTGGTACAGCAAAAACACTTACCTGAAAACAGAAAGAAAAAAGGAAAAATTAATATAAATTAGCGGCACAAGTCAGAAAAATAAAGCAATATAAACATTATATATAAAAAATAATAATTTTTTTACAATTTGCAAACATAAAATTACGTCCT
The DNA here is from genome assembly GCA_034510155.1 of Eucriotettix oculatus. NCBI lineage: Eukaryota > Metazoa > Arthropoda > Insecta > Orthoptera > Tetrigidae > Eucriotettix > Eucriotettix oculatus. The sequence continues at coordinate 67,745,487 of CM067382.1, forward strand.
ATAAATCTGTTCTCTGAGAATCTTCAACTACTTTTTTTTTCGAACACTAGCCTGTTCACTTGTAATTATCTACTTGAGCACAATGGGAGTTTTTCCAGGGCACTAATTTCTCAAAATGTCTCTGGTCAGTTAGAAACTGACAATTACAATAATAATTTATTATAATAATTATAATATAATAATAATATTATTAATATAATAATATTACAATATAATAATAATAATTATACTTTTTATAATAATGATTATAATATAATAATAATATTATATTACAATATAAATAATAATAATAATTTTTACAATAATTTATTATTATAAAAATAATTTTTTAATTATAATTTTTATAATAACATTAAATTATTATTATTATAAAATAATTTATTATTAATTATAATAATTTATTATTATATAATATTATAATATTATAATATTATTATATAATATAATATATTATAATTATTATTATTATTATAATAATATATTATAATAATTAATATATAATATTTAATAATAATTAAATAATATATTAATAATTTATTATATATAAAAATTATTAAATATTATTATAATAATATTTAAATAATAATTAAATAATATATTTTAATAATTATTATAATATTATTATTATAAAATAATTAATTATTATATTATAATAAATATATTAAATTATATTAATAATTATAATATTATATTAATTATTATTATTAATAATAATATTATTATAATAATATATTAAATATTATTATTATTAAAATAATTTATTATTATAATATTAATAATAATATTATTATAAAAATTAATTAAAATATTATTTTTATAATATATTATTATTATAAAAATTATTAAAATATTTTTATAATAATATTATAATAAAAATTATTAAAATATATTATTTAATTATTATTTAAACATTATTATTATAAAAATTATTGTTAAAATATTTTTATAATAATAATATAATCATTATAATTATTATAATAATAATAATTTTTATTATTATTATTATAAGAAAACTTCATCTGTACAGTGTACAATTTGGCTATGGTAATATTCTTCACTGACACATGTAATGGGGGGAAACTGCTCCATAGCATATGATTGTTTACAAGAGTTTATAAAAAAAAATATTTTTAATTCCGAAATTCTTTTGACTTTAGCCGCAGAACTCACATATAATCCACAGCAATATACACGAGTCTCTTTAATTTGTTGCAAAAAGAAAATTGATTCAATTTACAACCATTCCTACATTTACCCCAAAAAAAATTTTCTTCTCTCTTCAATGACGTTGTTATTAAAAATTAAAGGAAGCCAATTAACAGTCTCATGGCTGTTAATGATCCATTACAGTAGACTGTTGTTTTTATATATTTACATGAATTACCTCACAGCCTTTTTCAATGTAATTACCGTGAATAAAGGTTTTTCTTTTCCCCCCCCGTGTGTGTCAGCTAATGACTGTGACTGACTGACGCACAAGAGTGCCAGCTGCTGATGACCGAGTCTATTTCCCGGGTCACTGCTGAAGCCTAATGCACTGCTGACCGACTGAGGGGGGATGAGAGGGGAGGAGAGGGAGAAAGGGTAGTTGCGACCTTTGACCTGCACCCCCCAGCGCATGCTCCACGCGGACAAGCAAGCACGCAGCGGAGGACGACTAAGAGGAGGAGGAAGGAAAACTCCAAAGGGGATAAAAATAGGACAACTTCCCGGGTCCCCGGTTAGACATTAACATCTACTTTTGCACTGCAACATAAGGAACACTACAGTAAACTCTCTCTCTCTCTCTCTCTCTCTCTCTCTCTCTCTCTCTCACACACACACACACACTATCTCTCTCTCACACACTATCTCTCTCTATCTATCTCTATCTCTTTCCCTCTCTTTATGTATCTCTATCTCTCTCTCTTCTATCTCTTTCTCTATCTATATCTCTCTTTCTCTCACTATCTCTCTCTCTTTATGTATCTCTCTCTCTTTATGTATCTCTCTCTTTATGTATCTCTCTCTCTTTATGTATCTCTCTCTCTCTATATATATATATATATACTTTTGCACTGCAACATAAGGAACACTACAGTAAACTCTCTCTCTCTTCTATCTCTTTCTCTATCTATATCTCTCTTTCTCTCACTATCTCTCTATCTATCTCTCTCTCTCTTTATGTATCTCTATCTCTCTTTATGTATCTCTATCTCTCTTTATGTATCTCTATCTCTCTCTCTTCTATATCTATCTCTTTCCTGCTAGTACATCGTACTCTCTCTCTCTATCTCTCTCTATCTATATCTCTATCTCTCCCTATATCTCTATCTATCTCTCTCTCTATGTTCTCTACTCATCTCTATATATGATATCTCACTGCACTAGCACTCAGTAAACTCTCTCTCTCTTCTATCTCTTTCTCTATCTATATCTCTCTTTCTCTCACTATCTCTCTATCTATCTCTATCTCTCTCTCTCTCTCTCTCTCTCTCTCTATATATATATATATATATATATATATATATTGTAACATGAAAAGTTACACGCAACAATGCGGGCCAGCAGATGCGAGTTGCAATTGTCGCAACTCGGGCCGCCAACAATGGAGTCTGGCGAGACTCGAGTCAGTTCGTCATGGGGTAGTGAAAGGAGAAGGATGTGTCGGCAGTTGAGAGTGAAGGAGGAAAGACCACGCCCTCCTGTAGTAGTGATAATTTCTCTCTCATGTTCTGAAATGGATTAAAGTTATTAAAATCCACTTTTTAGGGTATTTTTTTTATTAAAAAATGCCTGGCGCCCAAAAAAGCATTTAAATCCTCGGATACGGAGGAACGCCGGATCTTCTACAATATATATATCTCTATTTCTCTCTCTCTCTCTCTATATATATATACCTCTCTCTCTCTCTATATATATGTATACCTCTCTCTCTATATATCTACCTCTCTCTCTCTCTATATATATATATATGTTTATATACCTCTCTCTCTATATATATCTACCTCTCTCTCTCTCTCTCTCTATATATATATATCTACCTCTCTCTATATATATCTACCTCTCTCTCTCTCTCTATATATATATCTACCTCTCTCTCTATATATATATCTACCTCTCTCTCTCTATATATATATATCTACCTCTCTCTCTCTATATATATATATATCTACCTCTCTCTCTCTATATATATATCTACCTCTCTCTCTCTCTATATATATATATATATCTACCTCTCTCTCTCTCTCTATATATATATATATCTACCTCTCTCTCTATATATATATCTACCTCTCTCTTTATACCTCTATATCTGTCTATATATACCTCTCTCTCTCTCTCTCCAACAACCTTGTACACTTTTTTTTACAATGATTAACCTTGGCAAGAGTAATTAATAGAATACAAAATGAATGGTAATTTTTTCTTTTACTTTATATACTGTTAACATGAAAAGTTACACTCAACAATGCAGGCCAGCTTGCGAGTTGCAATTGTTGAGGAACTGACGCCGCAACCCGGGGGCCAACAATGTGGTCTGGCGCGACGTCATGGGAGGAGCAGCAGCAGGTTGTTGTGTCGTCGGCGGGACGACGAGAGAGAGAGAATCACCACGCCATCTCTGCAGATATAATTTTTTTTTCATCCTCTGATTGAAATTAAAACTAAAAAAATCAATTTTTGGTATTTTTTTTATGAAAAATACCTGGCGCCCTAAAGGAATTAAGAAATCCTCGAATACGGAGGAACGTACAAGATCCGCTACAATATATTTTATTTTTACTGTTGTTTTACCCCAGTAATCTCCTCCTTCAGCCCTTTTCCAGAAGACAGCCGATTTCGTTGCCCCCCTTTCAGTGTCCACAGTCCCTCGAGCTGACTGACTGACGTTGCCGTTTATCGTTGTTAAGAAGAAACGCAATCTAAGAGGGAATTATGCTGTTGCTAAGAATTCTGAGGGGTTCAAGAGGTCGCCCACTCGACACGAGTATTGATTGTGGAGGGTGACGTACAGAAAGCGGTCCACTTGAAAGGAAACTGACTGCTTGCTGTCACACGAGTTGCGATCATCGCCTCTAATAACGATTTGTAGTCGGTCTCGGGAGGTTATCACGACGAGTTCACGCGGAGGAACTCAGACGAATCAATTTTCCGAACATTGAGACGGATGTGAAAGGTTCCAAAAGGAACACGTCATTATAGAGTTGCGTAGCAGGGCGTCAATACAAGGATCTTCTTCCCCCCCTCTCCTTTCCTCCTCCACCATCCACCTGTGATTTCTTCCAGAGAAGAGCTGCGTTCTTGCCCTGAATGTTGAGAGAAAGAGGTCATCCCCTCAGCAGCGCGATGGTTCCCTGCAGCAACAGGCGAACAAACACACATCCCCCACCCCCCTGAATTCGGAAGCTTCATTGTTTTGGTTAACAGGCTACATGAGGGTGATCCTGAAACAGGCAACTCCCCTTTAATATCATAGGAAGGGAATTGAAAAGGGGAGATGCGGAAGGTAGAGCAAAGTAGCCAAGCAAGGGTTAACTAGGGCCCCCGGGCTATGGTTTTAAGGATCCTACCCTCGCGGTGTTTCACTTAAAAGAGATGCAGGGAAAACCCTAGAAAACCTGCATCAGGTAGGTCGGGAGGCATTGGCTGCTACTATTCTCACGCCCTTCCCTGTGAATGACGGGAGACGAGTCTGCTGTGGTAGGGTCGCAGCAGCATTCCCTTCTCCTCCGTGTCTCCACCCTTTTCAGGAGGCAGTTGGCCCCTCGACTGATCCAATGTGGGATCAGCGGAAAACTCTTGCCATATGCCCAAGGTCTTCGACCCCAGTACATGTACCTCCTAAAATAGCCCGGGGACCCTAGTCAACCCTTGCTCTACCTTCCGCATCCCCCCGCCTTTTCAATTCCCTTCCTATGCTATTAAAGGGGAGTTAGTTGCCTGCTTCAGGATATCACCCTCATGTAGCCTGTTACCCCCCCAAAAAACGCTAACATTGCAATTTGGATACTATAATTAATTTATTAAATAATAACGAATTGGAAACACTTTACCAATTGTGGTAAATGTAACCAATATGAACCTTGGGACTCTTTCAGCCCCGATGATACTGTAGTATCTTGGAAACCATAAGCATGAACTTGGTCGTGGAGGAAGAGTTCAATATCAGGATTAATAGAGGGAAACACGAGGTAATGGAGCGTAGTACAGGGGAAACGGCGAAATAAAACAAAGGCTGTTAACATTGGGGGGAAGGGGATATTTTGCAAGGAAGTTGAGGAATTCTGTTACTTGACTAGAGTAGGATAGCAGAGACAAGGAAGAGGAATTTACTTACGGGGTTAACACAAGTGTGAATATTGGGACGGAGCGTGGCGTTATACATACGAGGGGTGCGTAAACGTGGACGAAAAGACTTGCGTAATGGAAAGGAAACGAGTAGAAGACTTTGAAATGTTGATAGGGGAAGAGCGGACAATATTGGAAAAAAAAAATTAAAAATTACCATTCATTTTTTGTATTTTATTAATTACTCTTGCTAAGGTTAATCAATGTAAAAAAAAGTGTACAAGATGTAAAAAATATTGTAATTAAGGCCTGCTATAGGAAACAAGAAAGCAGGCTAAAAATAGAGAAATAATTTTTTTTTAAAAAAAAATATGGACGTTATATGGGATGGGGGTGTCAAACATTGACAGTAGGAGTTGCAGAAAAGAAAAAAAAGTATAGAAATGTGATGCTATAGGACAATTAGATGACGGGGAGGGGGGGGGGAATATAGGGTAACTCAGTTGGAACTACTAGACAGAATAAGGGGTGGGGGGAAGAGCGAACAATAATAGAAGACGTTGACGTTGACCAAGAGAAGGCCACGTTTTGAGACACGAGGGGGATGGTGTCTTGTAAAATTAGCAGCAGAGGAAAGCGTGTTTGAGGTAAGAACAGAAGAGGGAGGCCAAGGATGGCATACGCTAAGCAGATTAGGGAGACTTCGGGGAAATGAAAAAGGCTTGCGCACGATGGGTTATCATGGATGGTTGCAGCATCCGCCGACCAGTCTCAGGACTGAATACCTCCACAACAACAACAATAAAGTGGTTAGTAAGGAAAATAATGGAGGACGAAGGAAACAACTCTGAGTGTCGTTTCGTCACCATACATGTCGTTTGTCTCGCTGTTATTTACCGTCCTTGTCCGTTTCATCGTCACTGAAGTCCGACAAGATTAATTGCCCGCCATAAACAATGACCCCCGATCGATTTCCCCTGGTGAGAGAGAGAGAGAGAGAGAGAGAGAGAGAGAGAGAGAGAGAGAGGAGAGGTATTAATATTCAGGGGATGAAGGAGGAGGCAGGTGCCACAGATGGGCCATCAATATTCACATCTCGCCTCTTTCGGAAAATCTCTACGGCGCCGCAATCCTCTCCTCATTACCGCCGCCAGAGAGAGGAGAGACGCTGCGTCGTTATCATGCAGGTGCGTGCGTTATGTTCTCTCTCTCTCTCTCCCTGTCTCCAGACACGCGACAAGCATTATTCCACTCCCCTCACCTACCCTAAAGGAAAAAAATACAACGCATTTTCTATTGGGCAGATTGACCCTAGACGTTGGATCATCAACTGGGTACAAACTCCCTCTTTTAGTGTCACCTGCGGCATCCCGCCCCTTTTCAATTCCCTTCCTAGGCTATTAATGGGAAGAGTTGCCTGTTTCAGGAGGATCACCCTCATGCGTGCAGCCTCCTCCATCCACCCACCTTCCAAAACAAAAAGACACCTTCAGCTACTGATGGAGGTGTACGTACTTGGCAGTCGAAGACCTTCGGGCATACGTACACACACGTTACCGCGCATTTCTTTTCTTTTCAAATATAGTAATAATTCGCGTGTAAGCAACAACGTCTCTGGTGGTGGTATTATGTTAGCAAACAATATCCCTGGTTGTTGTAAACAGAAATATCTTTGAGTTCGCGAATATGTCATTTCCATTGATTATTATTTTTCGCTTGATTTAATTAATTTAAAAGTGTAACATTAATATACGTTTGATGTTAAATTGTTGACCAGTAAAGGAAATTAATACTGAAAGGTCACAAATGGTGACCATTACAATGAATAAACAGTAACGAAAAACAATCGAAGTTATATTTTCTTTGAACTGAACGTATTATTGATATCTGTATTGTATTCCTTGGCTTGGAGCTGGATGTGTGTAAGGGAGACATCCCAGGGAGACGACGATTCATTGTCTGTATACATATATATATATATATACACACAATCTATTCAATTAGTTAATTGAATAAATTTACTTAAATAATTTTAATTCATATAAGTCAATCGAAATTGTTGTTTCCATTGTTAATAATTATATTCATTTCAAATATTACATGTGTACATTGTACGTTGAAGACGAGAGACTGTATCAAACTCGCCCCCTGGCTGATGACGTCACGTCAGGACCAGTGACGTCACGACGCTTGCATTTCCCCCCGAGACGCGAAACACAAAGCACCTCCAGATCCTCTCCTCTTTCCAGTCCATCTTACTACTGCTGGTGCAACAGAACCAGCAACAACCATACCATGGTACAGCAATACCGAGGAAAAACTACTGGCAAAAATATTATACCCATTAGGCCTGAGATATATAGACAGTGCTCGTGTTTTCTTCGTGCATTATAAAACGGTTTAAACCATTTTGTAAAAATATAATAAAAGTTGTTTATTCGTTTTGATACGAATATTTATTTATGTAATGTCGCACTAGTGGAGCCAGGGAGAAGAGAATGCTGCGACCCCAACAGCAAATCTGGCGTCGCCGCTCCCCGCCCCCCCCCCACGCTCTTTCGTAGGGAAAGACGACCTGCCTGATGCAGGTTTTGCTAGGGTTTACGTGAAACACCGAGAGGATAGGATCCTTAACCTATAGTCAACCCTGATGGCGTTGTGCGGCTGTTTTTGCGAATTTCTCTCCTTTGCGCTTCAGCGGCGTTTCCGGTCTTCTAATAACGTTTCAGGACAAACTTCCAAGTTGATTTCCTGCCATGCCGTGCATGGAGTTACACTGGGGTGCAGAGTTAGTGGGAGGAGGAAAACTGCCACCGCGAAGGACGTGACAAGAAACCGCAGGAAGGAAGGAAGTCTGTGGGATTATCGGCGACTTTATCGCATCGTTTCTGCGGTTCTCCAGCGTCCTGTGTCGCTGCCCCCCGCGGACCTCGTCGCTGCTACGCAAAACGCGGCGGCGGCCATCAATTAAGATGGCCGCCAGTGATGGAGTCGTCCTCTCTCTTGGATCGGGGGGCAATTACCAGCGAATTTACTACTGGGTCGACCCGACATGGGGCGCTTTGTTTCTGGAGCACACTCCATCCTCCTCCAGGCGGATATTTATGGCCGACGGAAAAGACGCAGCACTGACGCCAGCAGAAACACAATCTCTCTCTCTCTCTCTCTCTCTATCACTCTCTTCCCTCTCTACGTATCTCTATCTCTCTTTTTCTATCTGTCTCCCTCTCTTTTCACTCTATCTCTATCACTCTCGTCCCCCTCTACATTTCTCTTCCTTTTTCCTCTCCCTCTATCTCTCTTTCTATATGTCTCTCTCTTCTCCCTCTATCTCTCTTTCTATTTGTCTCTCTCTCTTTTCCCTCTATCTCTCTTTCTATCTGTCTCTCTCTCTTTTCCCTCTATCTCTCTTTCTATCTGTCTCTCTCTCTTTTCCCTCTATCTCTCTTTCTATCTGTCTCTCTCTTTTCCCTCTATCTCTCTTTCTATCTGTCTCTCTCTCTTTTCCCTCTATCTCTCTTTCTATCTGTCTCTCTCTCTTTTCCCTCTATCTCTCTTTCTATCTGTCTCTCTCTCTTTTCCCTCTATCTCTCTTTCTATCTGTCTCTCTCTCTTTTCCCTCTATCTCTCTTTCTATCTGTCTCTCTCTATTCCCTCTATCTCTATCACTCCCTTCCCATTCTACGTATCTCTCTTTCTTTTTCCTCTCTCTATCTCTCTTTCTATCTGTCTCTCTCTTTTCCCTCTATCTCTCTTTCTATCTGTCTCTCTCTCGTTTTCCTCTATCTCTCTCTTCCGTCTATCTCTCTTTCTATCTCTCTTCCCTCTCTATGTATCTCTATCTTTCTTTTTTCTGTCTCTATCTCTCTTTCTATCTGTCTCTCTCTTTTCCCTCTATCTCTCTCTATTCCTTCTATCTCTCTCTTTCTATCTCTCTCTTCCCTCTCTATGTATCTCTATCTTTCTTTTTTTTCTCTATCTCTCGTTCTATCTGTCTCTCTCTCTCTTTTCCCTCTATCTCTCTTTCTATCTGTCTCTCTCTATTCCCTCTATCTCTCTCTTCCCTCTCTATGTATCTTTATCTACCTCTACGTCGCCCTATGCGCCCTATGTCTAGGGACAGTCCCTGAGGAATCAGGAGGCTGCAGCGGCCTTGGTCCATCATGGCTGCAGGTTCAGTTAGACGGGAACACTCCCTCCTCCTCCTCGGCAGCAGCAGCAGCACCTGACCTTATTAGGAAAGCAAAAGAACTTGCTCCGGCGGCGGCCGACATCTTGTGTAATGCCTCTGTCTGTCTGTCTGTCTCCACCTTGCACGTGATCCCGCAGAGGAATCGCCGCGGCAGGGACAGAACTTGCACGAAAAGTGTTTAAAGAGAACCCTCGACACCATTACACTGTACCAGCAGCTCCTTTCCCATGCTCCTGTTCAGCGCAAATCAATTTCAGTTGTCATAACAATGTAACTTAACCGTGTCGAGTGTTTTGTCTGCTAAAATTCGTCTCTAACCCCCCACCCCCACCCCTCACAGTTATTGAATTATTATTATTATTATTTTAAAAAAATTCAAACCTAGCGTAAATTGCCGTGCTAAATGCGCCAGGTACAGGCAAACAATTCCAGGAAGGAGCTTAGGCAACCATTTCTCGGAAACCGCACTCGCGGCATTTTTCGCCAAATGACCAGGAAACATAATAGATTTGGATGGTGATGCTGAGGTCCAGTTTCCAACCAATTAGGGGAGAACGGATAGGCGAAATTTTATTTTGCAGAAAGACACAACACTCTTGGCTGATACTTGACGGCAAAGGATCAGTTTGAAGACCAGAGAGAGAGAGAGAGAGAAGCAGATGTCCACGACTCAGAAAAGAACCGGGCGTTGCTCCAAGTCCTTTGGCACCGCGATGACGTCACGAGTTACTCCTCTTAAGGGGGGCAAATCAAGATGGCCGAACGCGCGTCTCGCGTGTGTGTGTGTGTCACCCCACGGGTGCCGGGGACGCTTCCTCCTCCTCCTCCTCCTGTGTCACGTCAGCATCAAGGTCGCTTTCTCCACTGCATAACGGAGGAGGAGGAGGAAGTCTTGCATAACGCCGCGGCACGGAAGGAAAATGAGGATTCACTTGTGACCGTCCCTCCGAGCTCCGTCATCCTCGCCTTACTCCTTTCTTATTATTACTAATCTTATTAAGATTCTGATATTTTAATACCATTTTTTTTTGTAGCGAATCCTCGCGAGGACGTCTCAAATAAGGTGACGAAACGTCGAATCAACTAAATAATAATAATAATAATAATAACCGATACTTGTCCCTTAATTTGACACATAATTGAAGATGTGGAACAACGGTTCAAAAAACGTTTTTAAAATACCTGAAGGTTGTGAGTTGAGTTTTATTTCTTTCTTTCACACATGACTACTAATACAGGTGGTCCTTTGCCCCGTGGCAGTATAATAAAATTAGAGCATATTTAGTAAATTTAAGTACAAAGATAGATTACAGAAAATGAAAAAATTTAAATTACAATTATAAAATATTTCCCTTCTCCCCCCTTTTTTTTACTAAATAAGTTCCTAATTTTTCGCGGTTTGTAACTTATTTTTGAAAATATTTATATTGTTAGGGAAAGCCTCCAGTAGCCTTGCATTCCAGTCCCTTATCGCTCTGCTCTGTTAACATCCGTTTTCTGGTCCCTTTCCTTTATTTTGTAATTACGTTCATCTTTTAGAGAAGTAGAAATTTGGGTCTAGTCAGTCAGCCGCCTCCCTTATTTCTGACCAGGCTTTGTACAGTGCCTAGTCCTTTTCCTCTTCTATCACCGAGTGGTTCCCCCCATTTAGTTTCGCCTCCCCCCCCCCATCCCACCCCACCGCACCCCGTGTCTGAATTTCATCCAGAGCCTTGATGTGTTCCGCTCTATCATAGGTCCTCCAACTAGACAAGTGCCTTGTACTTTTCTTTAATGTCCTGTTTATGAAGTGTAACGACGTGGTTAACCTTTTCTCCCCCCTCCCTCCCCCGTGTTTTTCGAGGGTTGGTAGGACGTCTGTGCTCACGCGATGCGATGATGATGATGGCGGCGATGACGTCAGAGCAATATTTCCAGATAAGAACGCCCCGAGATCTGTTGGCGATGTCCCTCCATTAATTACCTGCGCCGGGGAGAGAGAGATTAATTACTCCCCCGACCTCAAGTCGAGCTATTAATTCTGTTTCTCCTACTCTCTTTCTTTCTTTCTCCCTTTCTCCCCCTCCCTCCCTCGTTCCCTCTTTCTCTGACTGCGTATTAATTTCAGACTTCTATTCTCCTCGAGAAACATGCCGTTTACAATTCTGTAAATCGGTCCACGTTCTGTTTCTTATCTGCAGGGAGTCCGTTGAATACTGTTAAGGTTCCGCCGTCCATCACACTTTACATTAGCCTCATATTAAAGTTCCTAAATTTTCGTATTTCAAGTCCCACTCTGCTCCCCCCCCTCTCCCCTCCCCTCCCCCCACGCGTTTAAGTGATACTTAATATACTGGAACATTAAAATTTTTCATCGTTCTAAATTTATTGATTTCGTACGTAATCATCAAATTTATTAGATAATTTGTTCTCTATATATTTTAAATATTTCTCTCGTATTTGTTTAGAGCCTAGATCGAACCCGTGGCCTAGTAGCTAGCGTCGCTGCCTCACAAGGGGTGTCTCGGGATCATCGAATCCTGCCGCGGGGGCTGTGACGTCACGGTCGCGGAGAGGACTGTGATTAAGACTGCTTGGGGACCACGTGTCACTCCTAAATTCGGAATAGAGTGCCATGTATTGTTGTTGACCCGGTAGGCCAAGACCCGGCGTGGGCTGTAAGAGTCTATAAAGAATAATAAGAAGAAACCAAACCAGATGATGAGGTTCAGTAGGAACGAAACTGCGTGTAATTAACTACTCTGTTAATAAACTTTATATCAATTTTTTTTCTCTCTCTCTCTTCACTTCAAAACTGTTAAGATTTATAATTATTTATTTTTAGTAATGATATTAAGGAACGTAAAAAATTTTTAATATCTAAAAATTTAAAGTACTGTTTTCTATGATCTGGGGGAAATCCCACAATTAATTATCTAAGAACGGCCGACGGTTGTCAGGATCGACTAGAAATAACATAGCGAGTGTATCTTTTTTACTATTTTGTATACAATCTTTGGTCTCGAATGACGACACAAAAGGCAGTAGATAAATTTGAAGAAATATTTATCGGATGTTACCGACTATTTCGTTGAGGCACAGAAACGATAGACACACAAAAAAAAAATTATCGCAAAAAAATAAAAATCGATAATCGAAGTGTACTGGGCCCATAACCTCTTGTGGCAGAGCAAGGGGGGAGGGGGGAAAAATGCGTCATGTTTGCCCTTCAAACGATTTATTCTTAACTTACGCACTTACTTAAGTATTATACAACAAAGAACTACTTACCAATCTAAAGGTAAGTGTTATTTATTTTGTGAATATTTCTTTACAATTTTATAGTTAAAATTCAACTGATGAGGTTCCGAAATCAATCATGTCGATTTACGACTTCCTGAATAGCCGACAGTCCTGATAGTGTAACTATTTTTTTTTTCAGTTCAAGCGTAACAAAATTAACTAGGGAAAATAACCGAGTAAAGGTTTCCTGATCAAATAAATAAATCCATCCTTATGGAATATGGAAGGACAATTGTGGGACGAAAGCTTCCAAGTAGTAAGATGACGGTTGTGATGGTTTTTTTCCCGGTTACAATTGAAAAAAAAAAAGAAAGTATTTTAATTGGAGTCGAGGAGTTTTGACTTGAATCTCTGTCGGCCATCGACGAAATTTGTGCGCCTTCAGCCGTCTGGAAGGTTCTCGTGACGTCCTCAAGGACCTTCACCCGCTGGGTGACTCGGCGTATCTGATCCCAGGCCGCGCTTCCAGGCACGCAGGTCCTCCTTCTTCCTCCTCCTCCTTCCTTCCTTCCTTCCCTTCCTTCTTCCTTCCTCGCAACACCCCGACCCTCCACCGCGTTTCACAAACTAATCCTCTTTTGCACTGTTAATTGCCACTGGATGACAAAATGAACAAATATATATATATATATTGTGATAAAAAAGGGGATTTTGGTAAGGTTGTGGCGTTATGAGGCGCAGTTCGGCCAACAACAATGGATAGTCGGCCGAAAGATGTTTTTCCCCGCGGGGAAGGCCCGGCTTGCCTGAACGATGGTGAACCCCCGCGGGAGAAATGAGGGCGGGGAACCCCGAAATGTTAAGAAATAGGGGAAGTCCCGCCCGAAGCTTTATAAGGGAAGCCGATGGGTGGCTCGAGAAACAGACGGTAGCAGAGAGCGGTGAGAGGAGACATCAGAGTGCGTCAGAGAGTGGAGAGAGGAGACATCAGAGTGATCAGACGGCAGTAGAGAGATCGTGGTAGAGACCTCTGAGTGGGGTAGAGCAGACCAGAGCAGAGTGGGGCAGACCAGACCAGATCAGACCCGAGAGGACGTGGCTCGACCCCAGTAGGCAGGCGAGTGATCAGACCGCAGAAGGGAGAAGAGTGGAGCAGATATCCAGAGACGCACAAACATTCGAGAGGTGGATGTTTGTTGGGCCAGTAATTGTGGGTAAGCGATCTAAAATCTGTGAAACTTGCTCATTGCTCTGAATAAAATTAACATTCAATTATTTTCTTTCTATTTTCAGCTGATGCATACTCCATCTCTTGAGAGACCCAAAATCCCCTGGGATTAAGCCCGTGTCTTCACGTAAATTAATAAACAAAATTGTTAAAATTGATCAGATTTGTAATTTAAATTAATAAATGTGTTATACACAATAAAGTATATTACAATATATATATATATATATATATATATATATATATATAATTAATGAGGAAAGGACAGAGAGAGATAGAAAGAAGGTGACTTACCTGAGGTTCACAGATGGCGGCAGGCACCTTGTAAGATTTTTGAGCTGTTTAACTTTTCGGAGGCACCTTCCCCCTCCCTCCCTTCATCAGTCAGACAGTCAGGAAGACAGTTCCAGTGAGCGCAGATGTCGGGCTAGCCGATCACTGGAAATGTCTTCCTAAACTTTCTGATGAAGGAGGGGGGGAGGGGGAAGGTGCCTCCGAAAATTCAAGTACTCTAAACCTCACTCACAAGGTGTCTACCATCTGTGAACCTCAGTTAAGTCAGTCACCTTCTTTCTATCTCTCTCTGTCCTTTCCCCATTAATTGTTTTAATTAACATGACAATGTCATTTCCTGACTCATATATATATATATATATGAGAAGAGGCAACATCATGGCTGTTGAGGGGTTAATTTTGCGAAATCTACAAAACAGGATGAATGCCCGAAGACCTTTATTAACAACATCATTATTATTATATAAGTTTGAATAAGGCCAAAATCAGACCAAAAGATTAGCGACAGATAAACAAAACTAATAAGTTAAAAGCATCTCTACAAGTCTGATATGATTTCGGACCTACTTCAACCCTGAAGAGGCTCCAGATAAGGACCGAAACATGTAGTTGTTTTTTTAAGTTATAGATTTTTTTTTCTTTTTTTTTGGGCCTTATTTCGAATTTATATTAAACTTATAGACATTGGACCATTTTTATACCAAAACCGAAGAAGTAAAACATTGAAAGGGCAGTCCTCCTGCCTCCAAAGGGAAGCCCAGGAGACAAGGATAGGGAGAAGGCCGAGAGCATAATTCACAGTCTGCTCTACAGACCCCCCCAAGTGCTTCCAAAATAAAATAAATAAAAATAGCTAAACTAAAAAAAATAAATCCCATTCAATGTATATAAAAAATGATGGAAGCAGCCACTACTTACCAAAGTCTTCCTCTCCCTTCATCATATTAGAGTCTTCCCTTCTACATTCATCCAGCTGTGATCTGCCTGCATCTTTCTTCCCTCCCTTCAACCTCCTACCTGTTCCCTCCCTCCCTAATTCATCCTATACCCCTCTAATCATATTTCTAGTTGTTAGTCAATTATTCAGTATTACTGTTAAAAATAAATAATAATGGAAGCAGCCACTACTTACCAAAGTCTTCCTCTCCCTTCATCATATTAGAGTTCCCAGCTCTTTCTTCCCTTCTACATTCATCCAGCTGTGATCTGCCTGCATCTTCCTTCCCTCCCTTCAACCTCCTACCTGCCCCCCTCCCCTTCCCACCCCAATTCATCCAATACCCTTCTTATCATATACCTAGTTGTCAGTCAGTTAATTACTTAGTATTATTGTTCAAAAATAATAATAATAGAAGACTTTTTAGTAACAATTTTGTAAGCTTGTGAAGGAAGATAAGGATGCAATAGAAAAAAAAGGCTAATTATGTCCTAAATGATTAATAAATTTAAAAAAAAATTATTAATCTATACGAGTGTCTACAAGAGCAGAGGATTTACAACCTCACAGACCAATCCTACTACTATTTCTGAATTTAGCGCGGCAAAGTTGGCACCAAAAAGTAAAAGACTGCAAAAGTGAGTCTCTTTGGTTTTCTTTGTTTTTTTTTTGAATGGTTAAATCGTTGACACGGGATATCAGTCACTAGTAGACGCCATTTTTTTTGTTTTATGTAAAAGATATGTTACGTCTCGTTTCGGCGTCTCTCTACGCATAAGGTATAAATAAAACTTTTCTCTCTTGACCAATCGTGTCTCATTGAGCCGAAATCTGCTCCAAAAGGTGCCCTTCTTAAATATTATTGTCACTTTCGTGGCCGCATGGCTTGTATATTATATATATATAAACTAAGAGTAAATAGTATTTTAACAAACGTCAACACTCAAAACCCAATGAAGTGAGAAAGAAACCTTGGTACAGAGAGAGAGAGAAAGGAGTCGTGATGCACCACCAAACACTTACCTGAAACACACAAAGAAAAAAAACAATGTTAAATTCCGTAAAAAATATATATATATATATACTTATTTATTAGAAAATAGTTTTCTGACTGATAAAATCTACAATCAACAAAAAGACTGTCAATAAGCCAGCTATATATCACTGTTTATTGAAAAAGGGACGTTTCGTCCGTCCATCATCATCATCATCGTCGTCGTCGTGGTGAAGTGACGGAAAAGTTGCGAAGCCCTTTGTTTACAAAGGCCGCCGCCTCTCCTCTCCTTCTCCTCCTCAAACACGCCGCGTCGCTTCCAGAAAATAAATATTATGCCACATGCGGACTACTGCGTGCAAAAATAAAGAGCGAACACTCAGCCAGGAGCCAAGTCACACTCCGCCGCCGCCCAATCCTTGCGAACAAGCCAGAGGAAACAAATACCACGAACACCAGCAGCACCAGGGTCAGGTGTAGACGAGACGCGAGCCAGGACACACACACGATCATACCCCAACTTGCTGCAGCAATTAGAGTAAGACAAGGATGCAGCAGTCTGTCGCCCATGCTGTTTAACTTATATATATATTGTAATATACTTTTTGGGTATAAAACTTTTATTAATTAACAGAACAAATATGATCAATTTTAAAATTTTTCATTTATTAATTTAAAGTGAATACACGGGCTTAATCTCAGGGGATTTTGGGTCTCTCAAGAGATGGAGTATGCAGTAGCTGAAAATAGAAAGAAAAATTATTAAATATTATTTATATTTGTTCTGTTAATTAATAAAAGTTTCATACCTGAAAAGTATATTACATTTTGGCGCCCAACGTGGGGATTGAGTCGAAATTTTTTCGTTTCCGTTAGAGGAAGTTCCCCTAAAACACTCCTGCAGGACAGATTGTTCCAGTCATTAATTAATTGTCCTATTTTAGGAAATGAGTATTTTCCAACGGCTCTGTGTTTTTTTTTTGGTTTCCTTGCTTGTAATTTAAACAGGTGGTGATCTCTCCTCCCTCTTCCCTCCCGTTCCGAGTCGATTCTTCTTTCATTCTATCTCGGGATTTCCCTGCCAAGGTTTTTGACCTGCAAAAGGCTCTGTAGTAAATGTGTAGCCTAGCTGTTTTCCTCTTCTTCTCGTCTGTAGCGTGTCCCACCTTAGTCGCTTTACCTTTTCGTTCTCATCCATCCCCAGGTCCTATTTGTACGAATTAACAAGTTTTCCTCCCAATTAAACGAAATAAATTGATTTAATTTCAAAAAGGACATGACTACTTGTCACGGTTCCTTCCATCCGTCCGTCCGAACGAACGTATTTCACACCTGCGTGACGTCATCACTTGGAAAAAAGTGGACTCCCTCGTTAAAAATTACCCCAAAAAAGGACGTGACACATTGTCGATTAAATATTTCTGACTTGTGCTGTCTGCGTGTTATCATTTTTTTCCTCTCCCCTTCCTCCTCTCCCCCCTTTCCCTTTTCCCCTCACTGCCTCAGTATCACGTTTCCCAAATATTGGTTCAAGTCTTTTATCAGCATCTTTGTGTGTGTGTGTCTGTTTGGTCTTCCCTGGAATATAGAAGATCCTTTCTCGACAGTTGTTGAAGGTAACAACTGACCATCGGCAACGTCGTGTGCGACTGACGGGCAACGTTACATGTTAATTAACCTCGTGAGGGGTGTTTTCACGGGTGGGAACAACAACACCCCCGTAACCTACTCTTAACGTGAGACTCTAGGAGGGGCTGTTGGGGGGCGGGGCTCTTGATGGGTGTTCCTGCATCTAGTTGTTGTTGATCTGTTCTCGTTATCGGCTGCTGTGCTGATGGAACGACACGAAAATCAATTTTAGATAACGACGATACGTTCCTTACCAGGGCTTGAGAACAATGGAAGCTCTCGTATTGTGTTTAGCCTCTTCAATAATCATCATTAATGGCAATGGTTAAGAGGGGGGGATCCAACCGGTTAAAAATGTCGGTATGGAGCGTGGCGTTACATGGGCAGAAGCTGCAGAAAGGAGAACAGAGGCTCGTGAAATGTGGCGCTATAGGAGAATGAGACGAGGTGGATAGGGTAAATGACCGAGAAGGTACTAAAATGAATAGGGGAAGAAAGAAACAATATGAAGAACTTCGAAAGGGATACATTAAAAGGCCACGTTTCAAGACCCCGAGGGTCTTGTAAAATTAGCATGGTAAGAACAGAAGAGGGAGGCCAAGGATGGAATCCGCTAAGGAGATTAGGGACGATGACGTAGCTATGTAGAAATGAAAAGACATGCTCAGGATACAATAGCGCGGATCAGACCACTCTTAGGACTCAATACCATCACCACAACAACAACAAGGGGAATAAGAGAGCAGATTTGGAAACCATAATAAGAGGCACGAAAGTAATCCTGGAGGAGGAGGAGATCAACATGAGGATAAAGTAGAGGGGGGTGAAAACGAAGCTAATGGAGTGTAGAATAGGAATTGGCGGATTAAGAAAGACTGTTAGATTGGGAAGCAAGCATAACTGGAGCAGGACAGCACAGGAAAGGAAGAAGAATTTACTTACACGAGTATGAATAACAGGAAATGTTGGTATGGGTGCGAAAAGCGGACGGGTAGAGGCTGCAGAAAGGAGAATAGAGGCCTGTGAAAAATAGGAGAATGAGACGAGGTGGATAGGGTAACCGACCAGGAAGTACTAGACAGAATAAGGGAAGAGAAAGCAATCTGGAGGACTCTGAAGGGATAGATTAATAGGCCACGTCTTAGCATCAGAGGGGGAAAACTGAACAGTCGTCGAGAGCGTCACTGAAAGAACTTCCACCGCTAATGTATGATTTAAAACGACATGTTGCCGGTTGGCAGAAACAAACTCAGCAACTCTTAACGCGGATTGGACCACCCCCAAGGGGTCAGCACACGTGACGTCCTTCCAACCCCCCCACGTCACTCCTTAGGGGATGAGAAGCGTCTTAAACCGCAAAATTAGAGAATCAAACTCAGCAACTAACATTACACTGGATTCGACAACAATCTCGGTAGTTTCCCTTATTTATTGTCAGATCAGTCTTAAGACTGAAAACCACAACAACAACATTTACTTCACAAAATGCGAGCACCGAAAATGTCTTGACAGTCCGCGAATAATGGCATAGGAACGCATCGGTGGACAACCTTGCAAGGTAACGCACACACTTTTCATCTGCATATATATATATATACAGAGGAAATAAGAAATACGCAACGAGGAAATGTTTAAAAAAAATAGCCGTCTCTTTTTCTTTTAAAAATTGAGGAAAACCAAAACATAAGAACGGTAAAAGATGGCCGGTCGAATGTTACACGGGAGGTGAAGGAGTCCGGCAACAAATACATTGGGACGCGAGGTCACGGAACTTTGAGGAAGCGGAACATTTATCAAGAGGAAAGAGAGAAAGAACTGGGCCACTGCAAATCGATAGCGACAGAATCTCTCGCACTCCTAAAACAAAACGGAACGGCGAGGGGGAAAGAAGAAAAAAATTAACACAGGGGGGTGGTCTCTCACTTTCAACCCTTGTTCCGACAAAGTTTATAAAGGGGGGGAGAGAGAGGAGGACGCTGTTGCTCTATCGGAGCACGGCGACGTCATTTATCGTTGTCTGAGTTTACAGACGTCCTCAGGTAAAAAAAAAAAGAAAAAAATATATATCGTCAGACCGAACGAGTAGAGGAAATAAAAAAAAGACGTGAGGATTAGAGGGGAGGGGAGGGGAAGAGAGGGGGGGAGAGAAGAGAGGGGAAAGGGTAATGAAGTCAAAATGAAGTATGTTATTCTTCATGCTTCACATACACTCAAACTGTACATTTACCCGACGTTTAAGAAAAAATATATAAATCAGCCCCTGCGAATACAAAATACAGAGCACGACATCTACATTAATTTAATAAAATCAAACCCAATAAATGTATAAAAAAAAGATTGCATCTTTCTTTTTTTCAACCCTTCTGCATTCAACCGAAATTAATCGACGAAATTTTGGTGTACTGTAGTGATCACATCTGGGCAGTTTTCCCTGTCGATCTATCTTCTGAAGATTTAGATTCCTTCCTCCTCATCTTTCCCCCCCTCCCACAATTTGTCTTCTTTTTTTTAAAAAAAAAAGAAGCGAACCCACCCTCAACAGACGGGTTTCAAAAACTCCTCAACATGTCGTCAGGGCGATTCTCGGGACGTTTTCGAATAACGTCAGACGATTCGATGGGCAGCGTGTCAAGCGATATGATTATATATCTGTTGAGAAAGGAATCATATGTGCTGCAAGGAGCACGCGTTTTGCCGGTGACACTGTAGTATTAGGGGGAGTCAGAGGGAAGACTTGGAAACTGTAATAAATGACATAAAAGAGTTTAACATGAGGGGAAATAATAGAGTGGGGGGAAAAACCCCAAGGTAATGGAGCACAGTATGGGAAAACGGTGGTGAAAAAACGAAGGCTGTTAGATTGGGAAGGGATATTTTATCAGAAGTTACGGAATTCTGCTAATTTGGGAAGCGTAATAACTTAGAGTAGGATAGGCACAGGATGGCGAGGAAGAGGAAGTTACCAACGGGTAATATAACTGTGAATATAAAGGAAATGTTGGTATGGAGGAGCGTGGCGTTATATGGGGGTGCGAAAATCTGACGGGTAGAAGCTGCAGGCCTATGAAATGTGGTGCTATAGAAGAATGAGATGTGCGGATGACCAAGAAGTACTAAACAGAATAGGAGAAGAAAGAACAATATGAAGAACTTCGAATGGACAGATTAATAGGCCACGTTTGAAGACCCCGAGGGTCTTGTAAAATTAGCATTAGAGGGATAAGAACAGAAAAGGGAGGGGTAAGGATGGAATCCGCTAAGGAGATTAGGGACGATGACGTAGCTATGTAGAAATGAAAAGACACGTGCTCAGGAAAACATTAGCGCGGATCAGACCCACTCTTAGGACTCAATACCATCACCACGACGAAAACAACAACAACAAGGGGAATCAGAACGCAGATTTGGAAATCCATAATAAGAGGCACGAAAGTAATCCTGGAGGAGGAGGAGGAGATCAACATGAGGATAAAATAGGGGGGTGGGGAGTAGTAAACGAAGCTAATAGAGTGTAGAATAGCAATTGGCGGATTAAGAAAGAATGTTAGATTGGGAAGCAAGCATAATAACTAGAGCAGGACAGCACAGGAAAGGAAGAAGAATTTACTTACGTCTAACACATGTATGAATAACAGGAAATGTTGGTATGGGTGCGAAAAGCGGACAGGTAGAGGCTGCAGAAAAAAGGAGAATAGAGGCCCCCTAGCAAACTCTTGGAACCCTTGGAGCTGGTTATGTCGTCATAAAGTAGGATACAGCATGAAAAAAAGGTAAATTTTCGAAAGAAAAGAAAAATAAATAAATGGTCGCTCTGCCGATGGTTTAACCGTGTGTCGACGACAAAGAGATTAAACCACTGTAAGTGAATTTCTCAGCTAAATATAAATATTTTATGATTACTCCTCTCCTGATCGTCCGGGAATGAAGGATTTTAAAAGAAATTGGTGGGTTACCAAAAAAAAACCAAAAACCAAACCACCATGGCGTACATTTAGATCTGGTGTCGTAAAACATGTTGTTCCTGTTCAGTTTAATTTATCAAAAGATGGTATTTTATCATTTTCAACTTTATGAAGCAAACCGAGTCAGGACTTGTCTTGGGTTGTAACATTGGCTATGGCGGGGGAAGTCAAGACGGCGGCGAAGGGGCTGACAAACAGAGTCGACGCCATATTGGGGGTTCCCGCTGTAAATCGCAGATTGGACGCCGCCGTGGCGCTGGTGCTGCTGCTGTTGCTGCGGGACGCCGAAATCCCGGGTTCGGTGAAGCATAAGCGGCTTCCATTCATTAGCCGCTTTGATTAATCGTATTAATTTCGGGCCGCGGTCGTTTTAAACTGTTCGCCGATTCATTAGCGACCTTTAAACGCGCCATCACAGCGCCCCGCGCGCCGCTGCTGATAGACGGCAAATAATGGCGGCAGGCCGCGGTCCGTTTTTATGTTCTGACGTGTTTGTCAACGTTTCAGTAGCCAAAAAAAAACGTATTAACCCTCCTTTTCACTTCCGCAATCCCTCCAAGGTGTAAATCCGACCGCCCAATTTATTTTCCCCACAATCTATAGTTGTTCTGCTTCTTGGTGTCTTCGTATCACTTGCGTCGATCCCCTGACCATTGTCCTCCTCCCTGCAACTTCCTCTTCTCCCATCAACATGTCCCTAATCAATTCCTTAAACACTCCGGCATTCTTTGTACGAGACACATTTCATAATTACTTATTTATCCCTCCAAAGAAAAAAAATATATATCAGTTCTGCGTTTGCTTTCTTTCTTCTCGAAAAATCTTTCCACCCCATCTCCTCTCCTTCGTTGCCACCACCTAACCTGTAGGCCATGTTGTTCTTGTGGTGGTATCCACTCCTAAGACCGGTCTGACGCAGCCCTCCGCGCTAACCTATCTTGCGCAAGCCTTTTCCGTTTCCTAGCATATCGCACGTCATCCCTAGTCGTCTTAACGCACTCCATCCTTGTGCTCCCTCTTCTGTTCTTAACCTCACACGCTCCACCTCTAACGGCAATTTTACAAGACACTTCTCTCGACCAACGTCCTCCTCCATATATTGTTCGATTTTCCTCCCTATTCTGTTTATAACTTCCTCGTCAGCGATTCTATCCACCCATTCATCTCATTCTCCTACAGCATCACACCCTCAAAGGCTTCTATTCTTTTTCCCTTTCCCCAACCTCCTATCGTCCACGTTTCGCACCCACACATAACAGCGCCACGCCGTACACCAACATTTTTTTGACATTTTTAATATGGAGGACGTTGACTAAGAGAAGGGATAGATTAATAGGCCTAGTCTGCTTAGCGTATTCCATCCTCGGTCTCCCCCTTCTTAGCACCATTCCCTCTAATGCTAATTTTTACAAGACCTTCATGTCTTAAAACGTGGCCCTATTAATATCTATCCCTTCTCTTGTCCAACGTCGTCCTCCACATATTGTTCGCTCTTCCCCCTAATATCCTCCCCCTATTCTGTTTAGAACTTCCTGGTTAGTGATTCCATCCACCAATCTGATTTTCAGAATTCTCCTGCAGCACCACATTTCTATTCTTTTCTTATTCGCAACTCCCTATCGCACAACCCCCATATAACGCCACGACGCTCCATACCAACATTTCTAGCAACGATTATTTCCTAATATTCACACTTAATATTACCCGCAAGTAACTTCCTCTTCCTTGCTATCCTACTCCAGTGATTAAGCTTCCCAAGTAGCGGAATTCCTCAACTTCCGTCGAAACATCCCTGTACCCAATCTTACAGCCTTTTTTTTGTTCCACTACACTCCATCACCACCTTGGGTTTCACCGTCTATTAATCCTCACATTCGAAACTTCCTCCAGGACCACGTCCATGTGCTTTTCCAAGGCTTCTCATGACTCCCCTAAATGCTGCAACATCCTCGAGGATGCGTAGGTTTTTTTTTATTTCTTCTCCTAGCAGTAGGATTCCGTTTATCCATATTACGTTTTAGACACACATTTTCCTGTATTTCTTTTTCAGTACACACTTTTCCCAACCTTTGTAAAGGAGCCTACTGCATTCCCTTTCCTGAATTCTAACTGTTCCCACGCGCGCGCGTGTGCGTGTGCCGTCGCTTATCTTCACTCTTGACCGTGTGATTGCTGTGCAAATCATGGACCAATCATGGATTTATCGAATGTTTTGATCCGCTTCATGTGTACGCAATCTAATCGCAACATCTTCAAAGCATTATTTTCTTTTTCTCTCTCTCTCTCTCTCACACACACTTTTCTGGAAATTAGTCAGATTACGTCCACGGCGATCTTATGAAGGCGCTGCGGGAGTTTCTCGTAGACGCTTCAGCCCAGAGTGACTGCGGGGCTTACCTGATCATGTCGGGGATGCCTCCTGCACTCTCTCTGGGTATTTTTTATCAAAGTTCTCATATGCCGAGACACCTTCACCTATTTTAGGAGGTATATGTACCGGGGTCAAAGACCTTGGGCATATGGCAAGAGTTGTCCGCTGATCCCATTGGATCAGTCGAGGGCCAACTGCCTCCTGAAATTGGTGGAGACACGGAGAAGGGAATGCTGCGACCCCACCACAGCAGACTCGTCTCCCGTCATTCACAGGGAAGGGCGTGAGAATAGTACCCAATGCCCGACCTACCTGATGCAGGTTTTCTAGGGTTTTCCCTGCATCTCTTTAGGTGAAACACCGGGTAGGATCCTTAAACCATAGCCCGGGGGCCCTAGTTAACCCTTGCTAGGCTACCTTGCTCTACCTTCCGCATCCCCCCTTTTCAATTCCCTTCCTATGCTATTAAAGGGGAGTTGCCTGTTTCAGGATCACCCTCATGTAACCTGTTAACCCCAAAAAAAATCTTTTCTCGTCCCCCTTCTGAAGAATTCAATTTTTTCTTTATCTCAGACCATTTGATGGGAAAGTCGTCGTCGACGACGAGATTAAAGGCGACACAAACACTTTTCCAGATGTTGCGTAACTTTGGATTCGGGTCGACTTCACCGCGACGCTGATATTCGTTTCGCTATCTAAAGGTCGATTTAATCGCCACTTGGTCGACTGTTGCTAGTTGAGAGAGAGAGGGAGAGACTGATGGCTGTTAAAACTGTCCGGCGATGAAGAGAGAGACTGACGCACTTCCTTTCGGCAGAAGAATGACTCACGACCAATTGCGTCATGTGCAATCTCTTCCTTCCACGCAGACAAGTAACACTCGCACAACTTAAATCTTTTTTTTTCTAAAAAAAAGAAGAAGAAAAACTCACTCGACAGCAGCACTGCTCGTCGTCACTTTCACTGAACCGCCGACAGTTGGCAGCGTCATCACACGCTAAGCCTGTGTAAACAAATCAAGAGTTCCGACAACTTTGCCAATACACAAGAAAGTCCAATGTGTCAATTGACCAACGCTGGGTTGTTTTGTAACGCCATAAGAAGATGAAGATGTGACATAACTACAGCATAAAAAAAGCCGAAAGCTTCTTAAATTATTTATGAATAAAGACCGTAATATACATAAAAAGGGGGGTTTTGCTTCTTCAGAACCACTTTTTTTCTCTTTCTCCATGGCTCTACAGCCCCCCATTGTGAGGGGCCTGGGCCTACCGAGTCGACTGCGGGACTGTCATCATCTTGCATGACACAAAACATTCCGAATTTTGGAGTGACACACA
Source organism: Eucriotettix oculatus (assembly GCA_034510155.1). Classification (NCBI taxonomy): domain Eukaryota; kingdom Metazoa; phylum Arthropoda; class Insecta; order Orthoptera; family Tetrigidae; genus Eucriotettix; species Eucriotettix oculatus. The sequence goes on from CM067382.1 coordinate 67,770,927, forward strand.
CACACACACGTGGCCAAGCGTATCGATGATCCTCCTCCAAACAGTCTTGATCCCCGGTCTTCTTCTCGACCATGACGACAACAAACATCCCCCAAGCAGCCCATGCCGGGATTCGAACCCTGGTTGTGAGGCGGCAGCAGCAACTAGAGACAGGCTAGCCACTACACCACCACCGCACAGGAGGTCGGCCAAGTTCTTCTTTTACAGTATTCAATAAAGTTCATTTCCAACTACTAGAACAACGTTTCGATCCAGATCTGTCGACTTCTTCAGATAACTTAACCGATTTTCGGCCCCCAAACAGTCTCTCGACGCAGACCCCAGAATTTGGTACCAATATCTGTTGCAATCTGTTGTAGCGCAGTAGAGAACCCGCGTCCAAATTTTATATTATAATTTACGGGAACTTAAATACCAAATATTCCGGCATGAGAAAGTCGCTTGTCCAGGAAGGAAGAAGGGGGTTGGTTTTTTCCTTGCGCCGTCTTGGCGGCTCGGAATAATAACAAAGGGGAACTGCGGCTGGCTGACTTACACCTGGACCATAAAGCTGCTCGGACACCTCCTCCTCGTCGCCGAATTCGGAATGTCCTAATCAATCTGCCTGGGAATTTGGTGACCGCGGGTGGCGTGTGTGTGTGTGTTCCCCAAATGAAACAAGGGATATGATTGGAGGATATCCATCCCTGCCACCTTAGTGATAGGTGTCGGATAAGTGGGGGGACAAGGCTTTAAAGAGGCTGGCGGAGACAATTTGAGAACAGATTGGACAGATTTTTGCAAGGAGGTGGAGAGAGGATATTGAAGGAGAGTGGTGGAGAAAGAGATTGCTGGTGATACAAGGTGGTGGTGGTGAAAGGAGATGGCAGCAGAGTGGTGGAGAGAGGAGATTGGTGGTGAGGTGGACCATGCTTTGATCAGTCCAGGAAGCAGGGAAGAAAGGTCTCAACAACAAGGGAAGAAAGAGGAAAAAAGCGGAGTTTTCCTCAATTCCGGCAGCAGTTACTGTCCACCGGCTGCTTCAAGTTCCACAACACGGAAATCACAACGGCGAGACGCATCCTATGAAGACAACTCAGGTTCGTCAACGAACAGTAGATCTGCTACACGTGTGGGTCAACAACACCCAAACCATTAATACCATGAGATGTTTAATATAATCCCATTTTTAATTAATTATTTTTGTACATAATATATATACACGCACTACCCATATTAAAAATTATTGTGTTTACAATTAATAAATGTATATATTTAAAGTCAATAATTAAATTCATTAATTAATATCCCCCATCATTTACACTGTCCACACGCAATTATAGACAATTAGAACGTGTACCTTTGTATTATGTAGAAGATTGCTTGGCCTTGGGACATGGTTTAACGGAATAAGCACGCGGAGATTAGAGAGGGGGGATGCGGGGAAGGAAGGAAGGGCGGAACACTGCAAAGGTTTCGTGTGCGATGTGACGTTTTAATTCCCCCAATTGATCGTGATTCGACCTCGAGAACCGAGAATTTGGTAATGGGTTTTCGCTCGGGTGTGACCTTGGGGGGACAAGTGTCGCGTTTCTGGCGGCTTCGAATCAATGTCTCCTTCGCGGAAAATACAAATTAAGGTCTCCTGCGCCAGTGTTCCGAGAAATCTCCTCACCTCTCCTCTCTCTCCCTCCCCCACCACTTTACCCAGACGTGAATAATTATTCGCCCAGCCGCCACTTCTTTGATCTGCCGAGCGGCAAGCTTCTTCACGGTCGTCAAATAATATATATATAAATAAACCTAATTTTATTTCTGAACCACTTAAGTTGATATTACCCCGCCGCGAACTTGTTACATCGATTTCAAGCCTCCAAGTCTCTCTTCCTTTCCAGGTACCGTAAGTACTTAATAGTTTGCACGCGTGCAAGGGTGCACGTGCGTGGCGCCAACTCCTCTTTTAATAACACAGCAACTTTCGAAAGCCGATGGAACTATCTTCTTGAACCCAAAAAAAATCTTGATTATAAATTAAGTCTTGTACCGTGCAACTACCGGAAGCAATTAAGTGCGTCGAAGGGACAAAACTTCCGTCATTCCTCTTCAGGCGATAAAAAAAATTTCTAATTCTTCTTCAGTTGTCAAGTCTCTGACGGCGCGACATTTTTTTTCCCGCTGATGCGACAGCTGACTCCTGTCGTCGCTGCGGCCAGCTTGAGGCGCCCGCTGCTGCTGTCGGGTTCAATGAGACGTTGTGGCGATTTAAAGGGGTAACTGCTGCTAGAAAGCCTGCAACAGGTACTTGGGGCTCTGTACTTGTCCCACGTCCTCCCGACTCCCTTATCCAGGCCGGAATCTACCTAACATTCACACCCACCAGAATACGGTCCCTTAAACACAAATTCTCCCCCGTCGCCGAGAGCTGGTTGAACATTCTCTATTCTGTCCGCGCTTCTTCAGGCGATACAATTAAAAAAACAACAACTTAAAATGTCAATATTAATCTTTTTTTTATTCTTTGATGGTTTGTTTTACAAAATAAAATTATGAAGAAATTAGTATTTACAATAAATAAAAAGACAACAAAAAAAGTCAGCATTAAATATATCTATATTTATTCACAAAAGCGACGTTTCATCTCAATTTTGAGACTTCCTCAGGATTAAAGTTGATCAATACATCCTACTTGCTCCTCGACTCCCTCAGCCGAAAAGATTATTGAATTTACATGTGAAGAATTTGGTACCCGCGGCATGGACCATCTCCAGCCCCTGACGTTTACGGCCGAAATGATCAACAACCTACAGCAACGGTCGAAACAGAATCAACCCCACCAAAAAAAAAATAATCGCCCCATTCACGCTAACAAAAAAATACCCTCCTCTCCAAATCCACCTCTATCTAAACAACTCATTAATCCATAAGAAAAAAAACAGCAGAAACCACGTATCTAGGAATTACGTTTGATTCAAAACCTCATATTAATTCTTCTCCTCTCCAAAATGAACCCTATAGCCCCCTATTACCATCGGCACAAAACGCCTCCTGCACCTATCCATAACACAACCGACCAGGTTCCATGCCTCGTCCACACGGAGAACAACAGCCCAAAACACATTCAGCCAAAATTGAAACAAAACAAAACACAACCCTAAGCACCATTTACAAACTCTCCCCCGGTACCTTGGAAAATCCATAACATCAAACTTCCCAAAGTAAACTCCAAATCCGTAACCTCCCTAATTAAAATCGCCTTCAACCACCCAAACCCCACGATCAATGACTTCCCTGGGCTCAAAAGAAAACTTCCCAATCAACCTCATCCTTTCTTCCCCGTGAACATTCACCTAACCATCGTTCCACATCCTCATATATCCTCCAATAATCACCCACCCACGTCATATACATGTCAGGTACACACACAAAAAAAATCTAACCCATCTACTAAAGTAGGTTAATTAAATGGATTAACCTACCTCCATGTCTACATGTTAATTATATACACTATTCCAATTTTGTATTTATTATTTTATATATATACTGGATACATTATGGTACAAACTGATGATCTTTATGATAAAAGTTTTTTTATATGTATTATAAAAAAATACCATCGCTTCCGACACGAGTCACACGTGATCGTCAAGGGCCGAGACGATGACAACACCTTTGGTAATGCAATATATTTAAATATATATATTTATTTCAGTTGGTTGGTGCAGTTGAGACGATTGTGAAGGTCCCATAAATGGAAGCGGGTTCTCTGTTGCGGGATTTTGTCGCCGCAGAATTGCATCACTGGCTGCGCCTTTATCGTCACTGAGTCACCACGAGCAATCTCGACTTCCTTCAGCTGCGATCCAAAGTGCGCGAGCTCCATGTAGCCTCACCACACTCCATTTCTTTTCCAAGAATTCTAAAAAGATCGTAAGGGAATCATCAACATCTTAAAAAAGCCGCTGACCGTCCTCATTACGTAGTTTCAACCGGTGACTTCCCCCAGCTACTTCACTTCTTCTTAAAAGATGCTACAACGGTTGTTTAATTAAATGTTTTGGGCTGTTGAACCAATCACGTCCAGTTTTTTTTTTGACTTTCATCACCTTAATATCTTCCAGGAGGTCGCCATCTCTTTTCTTGGCCTTCCCTCCTTTCTTTTTTTTTCCTTGTCTTAAATGGGATCCAGTTGTAGATATGCTAGCATAATCCATTTTCGGTATGGATGTCCCAGTCCAGCAGTAGCGCTTCTATACGATTTACTATGTTTTATCTATTTTTTGTGTTAAATCTTATTTCTCCATTGACCATCTTCCGGCCTTAACAGGACCTACAATTCTTCTTAATTTATTCTTTTTCAAAGGTCATGAGTTTTCGACTAACATTTGCTTTAAGAGTCCACGTTTCGGCGACCACTACATGGTGTAACTTAAGTTTGGCTCTCTTGGACAAACAATTTGCTGTTGAATAGATCTTTGTATATATATTTTTTCTATTTCCTGCCATTATTCTTTCTTCGATTTCTTCCAATTTGTCTTTTAATAATCACAGGCCTGCAACCCACTTTTTTTTGGTTCTGCTTTGTAATGAAAAGGGTGTTTTATGTACTTCTTGCGGTGCTGAGAATCGGGGGGAAAAAATAATAATTATGCTACAATAATTCCACCCGAATTGATTACGCCGCAAGAAACGGATTACCTAGATTAGGGAGCTGAGCAATACAATCGTTTCTCTTCCTTCCTCTCCAACTTAATCCCAGTTCTCCAGCCTTGGTATTTATTTGGTGTTGTCCGAGTATCACCACTTTCGGGTGGTCCACTCAAGTTCCTTGCTAATCCGCAGCTAACGTCCGACCGATAAAACACCCCAACACTGATCACTCCTCCTCACATTGCCCCATCAGGAATTGTGCAGTACACGTCCGAATTTTATTTTCCCCTTCCCCAGGAACCCAAATCAAAAAATGGACACGTTACACCACTGTACTGCGTGAGTTTAGGAATGTTGTGAACCACTTCTGTTGCCGTTTCGCTGGTGAACGTTGGCGAGGCGTAACTACCCTGCAACGTGTTGAAGGGTTGGGAGTTGTGAATATTTCCCGTCGTTTTGTGTGGACACGAGCGGGGGTAATTAATAGGTAGGCAAAGTGGCGGCGGGACGGCGAGGCGAGGCGAGTGGAATTTAAAATGCAGCCGCCAGGGAAATGGCCGTGGGGGAAGGTCGATACAACGTCCTGCCTCCAGCAGGCACCAGGTACGAACTAAATACGGACACAGGGGGGGAAGGAAGGAGGGGGCGGGGGGGCGGCTCGTCTCGTCTCGCTCTCCACCTTCATCGAAAACAGTCCCAAGTTGTGTTCCCGTCGTGTGCGCTAAAGAGGGTGATAGGAAGAAGTGAGCCAAGGGAACGTCCAACATCAACGTGGAGCCACCAAAGAACGAAAACTGTGAGCGGGGGGAAAATATAGTTGCCAGGATTCCCTCCCAGATCTTAATTCCTCCCTAAACATGACGCGGGGAAAGCCGTAGGAGAAACCAGCAGCAGGTGAGTTGGTCTCACTGTACTCCTCCCCACGTCGATCCGGACCGATGGTTCGAGTACCTGAGGGTCCGATCTACCTGATGCAAGCGTTCTGAATTCTTCGACATCCAATCGACTTTCTTTCCTTATATATATTATACGAAAAATGACGAAAGATTAACCACTGATTCAGAATACGTCAATTTAATCAACTGTAACATTCCATGACTACATTACATGGTTGGGGCAACTATTTGTGGCCGCGATTTGGGTAAATCGCAAGCGGAGCTTTCATTCTTGATCGCATTCATTTTTTCCGGTTCACCCATTTCGCTCACAGTTATGTGGTGTGAGACACTTAATTATTTTTTCCTCTTAGGCTTGACTGAAATACTCATTTGGATTTTCTTCTTTCCCTTCCCTTCCCCTCCTCCCTCCCGTAAGAATTCGTCATATCCACAATAAACGCTTCAATCGACCAGAACAAACAAGACATAATTCAATTGAAACAGAATCTATCAATTTTTATTGGCAAATTCAATTGTCAACTGAGAATGCCCTCAGACTATATAAAATCTCCACACATGAGATTAAGTCGTGAGTCATTCCCTGAAAAAATAAAATTTCTTTCTACTATAGCCGGCTGTGGCGCTGCACACCCCCGGTGCTAATAGGGTGTTTTTTTATTTTTATTTAAAACTTCTGAACCCTTGCAAGGCATCGAGATGAAACAAGCACGAATATTTAAGTTAAAACTCTTCTTATGGTCAAGAACGTTTTCATCGTTGAGCCGTTTCGGAACCTATTCGAGACAAACTTTCAGACAAGGTAATTTATTATCAGGCATTGTATAAATATCACGTTTCTTTTGGCATTTATTTTGAAATTACGGGCGGACACTTTCAATTTTATCGACTGGTGTGGCTACGAAGGATATAAATAAGACGCATGCTGCCACCGTGTAAATTACTCTCACGTAGCCTGTCAATCTAAAAAAGAATTAAGCGTTTCAAGGGAAAGGGGGAGAATAATTTTGGGCGTCCAACGAAGCCGAAGTCGATTCCGCGGCCGGAATCGCCACCCCTGAGGCACGCCAATCGACTTTTCGCGAAAGCGTCGGGCATATTTTGAAAGCATGTCCACGCGTTTGAACCTGTTTCGCAACACTTTTCAGACCGCGCTGGCGGGATTCGGCACACACACACACACACACATGAGCTGTTTATTCTGATATGATCCTAGTTAATTGGATGGCTTACTGACCGAATGATCCGATGGGATAGATGGACCTGCAACTGACCGTGTAAGTGGGACGCCCGTCCAATGGGCTTTCAGCGATGTTCACTCAGCCGACGCTGGACTGGTCTTGTCATCAAGATAACAAGATTACTTTGCGTCACGATAGTACAACACTTGCTTGGAGTTTCGTTGGCAAGGAAAGGGAAGAGAGAAAACGTGGCGCCGCCCTCAAGAGAAGGTCTTCAAAAAATTCGGAGGCGGTCAGAAAAAAAAATTACACATGACACATGCAACGGCGACGACGACGACGTCCAATTTCAGGTCAGCCGCCACATTCCTCCTCCGTTCCCTTTCCACACCCGCTGTTCCCTCTTGGACGAATTTGCACACCAATATTCCCCAATTCGCAATCTATACCTTCGCGTTAATCTACGAAACGGGAAGAATACCAGAAGATTCTAGTAAAAACATATTATTCATACTCATAACGAAGCAGAATGCGGCTGATAGATTAGTTTGTGCAAAATAATAACGAAAATAGTATACAGGAGGGATGGAACAGAATGCGAGTTAGGAGAAGATCGGTCAGCCTTCAGGAAGACTGCAGTGACAAGAAAAGCAGCAATATCGACTTTGCGGCTAATTTTAAAGGACGGGGATAAGGGGAAAATCCGGCCCACGTTCAGAGGCATTTGTAGATATATAGGAAAAGCGTCCGATAACGTGAACTTGGAACACACGCCATTAAGGATTTTGAACAGGCGCTGGAATAAAATGTCGAGAAAGGAGCGGCTTATAAATAACCTCTACAGTAGGCAATTAGAATAGAAGATCAAAAATAAAAAGGAGTGAGACAAGGTCGTCCATGCTGTTTTAACTTGTAAATAGAAGAGGAGACGAAAAACGTTAAAACGGAATATGGAAAAGGAATCATACTGCAAGTAGAGGAAATAAAAACCCTACGTTTTTAAAAGACGATATTGTAGTAGTAGTAGGGGAGTAAGAAGAAGACTTGTTAAAACATAATAAGTGGAATGAACGGGGTCCTGTACAAAAATAGTTCAATATGAGGATTAATAGAGGGAACACACAAGGGTATGGAATGTAGTACGGTAAACGGGTGGAATAACAAAGGCTGTTAGATCGGAAAAGGGATATTTGGAAGGAAGTTAAAGATTTCTGGTACTAGAGTAGGACAGCAACAGGCAAGGAACAGGAATTTACATACGGCTAATACAAGGGTGAATAATTAGGAAATCGTTGCTAAAAAAAATGTTGGTATGGAGCGTGGCGTTATACATTGGGTGCGAAACGTGGACGATAGGAGTTGGCGGAAGGGAAAAGAATACGAGTCTTTGAAATGAGGTGCTGCAGGAGAATGAGATGAATGGGCGGGAAGTCCTAAACAGTCCTAAACAGAATAGGGTAAAGCGAACAATATGGAAGAGGTTGACCAAGAGAAGGGATAGATTAATAGGTAACATTTTGAAGATACGAGAGCCTTGCAAAATTAACATTAGAGGGAAGTGTGTCGGATAAGAACAGAAGAGGGAAGTCGAGGATGGAATATCCTAAGCAGATTAGGGATGTGGTAATTATGCTGAAATGAAAAGGCTTGCACGGAGTCTTGGGACTGAATACCACTGCAACAACATAGACCTCATGACAATATAATATTCCAGAATGTTCTCAACACGACGCAGTTTATTTGCAAATGATGGGACAAGCCCAGTGATAGGGAAATCATAGACACCTGTCAACAGCACACTGTCCCTTTACAGATATTGCCGCCATATTTTAACCAGACACTTAATATAAACTAAAAACAATTATTTTTGAACTTCCAAACAAAAATTAAATATTGTAAAATAAATTAACAAGTTTTCTCCCAATTAAACGAACTAAAATGATTTAATTTCAAAAAGGAATTAACTACTTGTTGTCACGGTTCCGTCCGCCTGAACATATTTCACAGCAAGCAAGTCAATATTAAAAGGGAAAGAGGGTCCGTGGTGATTTAATGACGTTATCGCCGCAATTGTTGTGGCCGCCGCAGCCGCCGTAACTCACAAAAGAAGCAGCAACACTAAACTCGCTTTAATCGCCCCGGCTAAGTCATTAACGGCTGCGTTACAGCAAAAAGACTCCGCGGATGGCGGCACAAGAAGAGGAGAGAGGGCGAGCCACTAAACGGCGGCGGCGGCGGAACAAATACAAATAAAAGGACACCGCGAGACACTCCAACTGCTGAAGCTGCTGCATCAGCGCGTGGACTGGACTTGACGTTAAACCTACCGCCATTACCCGCATCCAAACTGTGGTTGGGCTTGTCCAAGATGGGTTGCAGCAGACCACACATAGGACTGAATACCACAACAACAACCACAAAATGAAGGACAAACTGATCAATATGATGGACAAGAAAGAGAGAGACAGAGAGCGGCTGACTTAATTAAAACCGAGGGACGACAGAAGAGGAATTGCTCATCCCGAGCCGCAATGACGAGTCCTTGATCGACCTCCAGCGCATAAACCCCGTTTCTTATAGAGAGAGAGACTTTCATTTCCAACTTAATTACTGGTTGTCTGTTTCGGCAGCGGCTCCAGTGGGCCGCGTCCGTCCCTCGACGACTTTCCAAGACGCTGAGCACGGAGGAGCGGGCGGAATGAAATATTTTCGCACCAAGTGCCTCGGCCGTGGAGAGTATTAGGGGCACGGGAGGAGGAGGAGGAGGAGGGAAGGTTAGCTAGCTAGCTAGCTATTAGAGGAATTCCAAGACGCGCAGCAGAAGGCTGACAAAGGCTGCTGGAATGCAATCAATGTGGGGGACCAGCCGAGAGACGAGCGAGATCGATAGCACGATCCCGTCCCGCTACGCAAACACACACACAAAAAAATAATAATATCATCATCACACGTCAAGGAATCGGCTCCAAGTCTCGCTGACGTCACACGACCACATCAACATCGTGGCGAGTGATTACAGTGCGACGGGGCGAATTCGCGTGCGACACGACACAGAGAGAGGGAACAACCAAACTCAAGATCTCACTGATAGCCGGTGAGTCAACTCTCGGCCAATGGTAACAACCCCTGGAAACACGACAAACTAGATTCAAGAATCGGGATGGACAAATAGAATTGAACCCGTGCTCTCAACTCGGTGAAGGAAGATCTAACAACAGAAATCATAGTTATTTTTTAAAAAAAATAACAACAACTAGAGTTAAGAAAGCAGTTTGCAGCTCTTACTTTGTGAAACATAAAGTATGGGGGAATCTGGGAAAGATTGCAATGTCATAAATTGAGAAGTGGAAAATGCAGGGACAAGAGGGAAGGGTTTAAGATCGAATGCAGGAAAGTCTCTGATCAGGAGACAGGGGGGCTGAGAGAGAACAGAGGAACTCCTAGTGCTCCCTCTCCTCTCCTCTCCACGCACTGAAAAAGAGATGCTTCTTGGTACACAGACAGAAATATCTGTGCCAAGATGATGCTGATCATCATCATCACCACCACATGATGCCCTGGCGTGTGCTAAACGCATCCAAAAGACGCCGTGACATTTAAAGACAAACAACTTACTGAGGTAAAACAACAGTAAAAAATAAATATATATAAAGTAAAAGAAATACCATTCATTTTGTATTCTATTAATTACTCTTGCTAAGGTTAACCATTGTAAAAAAAAGTGTACGAGATTGTTGTAAAATATTGTAATTAAGGCCTGCTATGGGAAACAATAAAGCAGGCTAAAAAGTAGATAAGTAAAAAGAAACGTCCCGTCAGGACTGCTCTTGCCAGGTGCGAGATGGAGTGAAACACCTTACATCTGTTTTCCAGGCTGTGTGGACGACAATTCGCATTCCTTAGGACAAAAGGATGAAAGTGCGGAGAATGCACATTCACGAAGAAGAAGAAAAAAACACGTGCATAATTAGAGGGCTGCTTCTGGCGAAAACGTCGGGTTCCGTGCAAAATTTGGAATCTGACCGAGGAACGCAAAGCCGAGCAGTTTGAAAAAAATTCCTATTGGCTGCAAACCAACAGAAGCCATTTGAGGATAACAGATACCCACCGAGCTTCTTTGGGAAGGGATTTTGGAGAATAACAGAAGGTGTTGGCTTCCGTCTTCCCAATCCAACAGCCTTTGTTATTCCACTGTTTCCTATACTACACTCCGCCACACTGGTTTCCCCCTCTATTAACCCTCATATTTAACTCTTTCTCCAGGACCACGTTCATGCCATTTAATTAAGGTTTCCCAAGTCTCCTTATGATTCCCCCAATACTGCAATATTATCGGGGAAGCGTAGGGTTTTTATTTCTTCTCTTTTGGAGTCAGATTAATTTCCCATATTCCGTTTTTAACTTTTTTCGTCGCCTGACCCGTATATAAGTTAAACAGCATGGACTGCATCCTTCTCTTACTACTTTTCTTGATTTTCAATTCTTATTACTGCTGACTGTCTTCTGTGGAGGTTATGTACAAGCGCCTCGTTTCTCGCTATTTGATTCCAGTACTCTTCGAAAAATAATCATCTAGAATGTAACAATTCCTACCAGATAAATAAATACAGGGTGGAACTGTAAACGGTTAAAGATGGAAACTTAAAACAACGTCTATATGAAAGGAAAACTCGGGTGAGTTTAAAATTATGTCGGCAGGTGGTGCAAATACACCGTTTCGTCATTCGATTATTTAAAAAAAATGGTGGCAACCGCAGATGAAAGCGCAAATTTGTTTAAATCAGTTGTTAAGAGTTGAGAAATCGAGTTTTCTGCCCCCGGGTCCCTGAGGAAAGTTCTCTACGGAGAACACACAAGTCTTACACATACTAGGAAAATTATTATCGCGTTGCCTTTTCCGCCATTGCAGTGCTCTGCCCTGGTGATAACCTTTGAAAATGAAAGAGAGTCGCGCACGGAAAACCCCGTTGGCGCCCTCTCGCCGGGGTTCGAATCTGTTTGATGCGGGACGGAGAGAGAGAGAGAGAAAGTGAGAGAGAAAGAGATAGAGAGAAAGGGAGAGAGAGAGAAAGGGAGAGAGAGAAAGGGAGAGAGAGAAAGGGAGAGAGAGAAAGGGAGAGAGAGAAAGGGAGAGAGAGAAAGGGAGAGAGAGAGAAAGGGAGAGAGAGAAAGGGAGAGAGAGAGAAAGGGAGAGAGAGAGAAAGGGAGAGAGAGAGAAAGGAGAGAGAAAAGGAGAGAGAGAGAAAGGGAGAGAGAGAAAGGGAGAGAGAGAAAGGGGAGAGAGAGAAAGGGGAGAGAGAAAGGGAGAGAGAGAAAGGGAGAGAGAGAGAAAGGGAGAGAGAAAGGGAGAGAGAGAAAGGGAGAGAGAGAAAGGGAGAGAGAGAAAGGGAGAGAGAGAAAGGGAGAGAGAGAAAGGGAGAGAGAGAAAGGGAGAGAGAGACAGGGAGAGAGAGACAGGGAGAGAGAGAAAGGGAGAGAGAGACAGGGAGAGAGAGACAGGGAGAGAGAGACAGGGAGAGAGAGACAGGGAGAGAGAGAAAGAGAGAGAGAAAGAGAGAGAGACAGGGAGAGAAAGAGAGAGAGAGAAAGAGAGAAATAGGGGGGAGAGAGAGAGACGCTGACCGCTACGCTAAAGGAGGTCAAATTTAATATTAAACTGATACTGGCACATTTTTTATATATATTTTTCAGTAATATAACTGTGTAAAGTTGACGGCTAGAGGAAGGGGAGCCTCAACTGTCGTGAGGACGTAAACTTTTTTAATCCTAGCCGTAGACGCTGAGAGAGAGAGAGAGAGAGAGAGAGAGAGAGAGAGAGAGAGAGAGAGAGAATGGCAAGGAGACAACCTCCACGAGGGACGACGAATTAAGCAGACGGTAGACCGGGGGGGTTTGGGGGGTGGGGGTGTGAGTTGTTTGGACTCTCACACAATGGACAAGAATTTGATCGGAACCGCGTATTTGCCTTGCGCCTCCGTGGCCTCTTATGGATTTTCGCTTAAAGGAGCTTCCGGGAAATGCAAAACGCTGCTGGCAGTGCCTGGAATTCCGGTTCTCGGTAGAGCAATCTCTCCTTTAGCATTGCGTCACCTTCTCTCTCTCTCTTTTTTTCGGGTTTAAAGGCCCCCCCTCCCGCCCCCCTTCCTGGAATGGTCGCTCCATAACTAGGACGACTGACTCATCTACAGCCTTCCAAGACTTTGGCGGAAATCCTGATCAGCTGAGGGGGAAAACATCTCACCATCGTCTGGACGCTTTTCTCAATACCAAACAAATATAGGGGGCGTCACGTTCCAACCACCCAAGTACGTGCTATATCGAAATGTAAACAAGTCAAATAATTTATTTTATGAACCGTAAGTGGCATTTACAAAATTGCGCTACCAGCCCTAAGGGGAAGGGGCGGAATTATTATAATTAATAAAGGCTTTATATCTGAGTCGAAAAAAATGTGAGAGGAGGAAACGACAAGAAAACTATCCAGTTTGGTGTAATGCGAGTCGCTGTGTTACATTATGACCTTAACATTCATCCCTCGGGTAGAATCTCTCTGCAGGCCCTTTTAATCCCGAAAGTGGCGGGGATCACATTTGTGGCTACTCTTTCTCTGGGAGTCATCATCGTTTGCACCACTCTCCTTCAAGGTTTTTGGCGAAAATAAAGCCCCACCTGATGCCGTAGTTGGGAAACGCCGCCATGTCTGGGTTTGATCGCCCCCTGGCTCCAATTATGTCTCATTTCATTTGATTCCGCACAAAGAAGCGTACATTCCGTTTATTTACGTAGTGTTTGGTGGCAATGCTTGAGAATCATGACGTGAATTCAACCGCTGCGAACTTGTTCCTGTAGTCTGTGTATTTTATTACAGGTAAAGGAGGCGGGTGTAAGTAGAGTAATGGTTAAAATACAGGATAGTTTTGTCCTTCGCTCCACATGCTGGAGGATGACGGGGGTGGGGGTGGAGGCGAAGAGAGGGTGCGAATGGGAAAAGTTTAGCGACGAAAACTTTGTGCTGGGAGCCGGCCACTAATTGAGGTCGTATGCCGCCGTCTAACAAGGTTCTCCGATAGCCTGGCAATTTCCACGATTTATTGCTTGTAGCTCATTCGGAAAACATGGCTATTGAGATAAAGACTCTCTCTCTCTCTCTCCGTCTCTCTCCCGTCACTTGCTGACCCAGATAAACTCTGCATCAAAATCATCGTTGAATAGTTGTCCATCCACTTCTTTCCCTCCCCCCCCCCTCCCTCACTCCAACATTCTACTCGTTCCCATATTTATCTGTTGCCTTCATAGTGTTCTTATCCTCCCCTCCATGCTCCACCATCGATTACTAGTAATATACTTTCCGCTATTTCCACTCTTAAAACTACCCTTTCTCATTCCTCGCTTTTGCCATCTTTTTCACGCAATTTTTCGTACACATTTTAGCAACTTTCCCTCTTCTAAATATCGGCCCCTTTCACACGCCGCAACATTTGAGCGGTCGTGATTCTGTACTAACCGAAACAATAACGCGTATAATTACTTACTAGTTATGTTTAACCTCACTTAATAGACTGATAAATGAAATGAAACACATAAGTTATTGCCTTTTATTTAATTTTGGGGCAAGAAAAAAATAGTGTTTCAACCTCCCCTCCCTCCTACTCCGTTCATTCAGACAAAAGTACTTACATGGACGAGGTCTGAAGGTAAATGACATTTTGTAAAAGTGTGTAATGGAGTATTATTGCGGCTGCTGATGTTGAGCGCCGCCATGTCTTCATTTATTCAGCGACGTTGCAGTTCCTCCGTTAAAGTTCCCGTAATGTAAACTAGTTCACACGATTCTCCGTCCTTAAACACTCGCCCCCTCCTCCCCCTCCAACCCCTATATTGGCCAAAGGTCACCTCAAATTGTCATGACCTCAAGGTTGGTTAGGCTCTGGCTTCTCAAGTCAGTCCTTCCACGGTTTTTTATTTAGAAATGAGTGAAGAGCTTCTTAAATTTCAGGGATTAAACGATTCGTTGCAAGAGTTGATTGATTGTCCCGTAGTTTTGTTTACACTGAGAATTAGTGGGGGGAAAGCGAGATCCATGTGACAACTCGGCGCCGGGAAGCAGTGGAGGCACTTTGACGGGTGAGTGAGGAGAGGAGAGGAGAGGAGGGATTGGCATGAAGAATGAAACGGAGCTCCCACTGTCAGAGCTTTATCTCTGGGGAGTGAAGGTTACCGAGGGACAAAGTCCGCTCAGCCTTTTATCCTCGCGGCGAATGAAAACGAAAGCGGCGCACTTCTTCTTCTTCTCCTCCTCCTCTAACAACTAATCTCTCAAGGCATTGACGGGTTTCGCCCTGGAAAACTTGCAATACAACTAACTACGCGTCCACATTTTCGAGGCGGCGACAAGAAAAGAAGAAGCGACTCGACCTTCCCGTCAGCTGCACCCAGTTTTCCTCTCACTTCCTTTCATCATCAAAGTCCCCGCTCCTCTCAAACAAACATCCAGCAAGGAACGAGAAATAACTGTACCCAAGTAAAATGAAAAGAATCATCAACCACGATTTATTACCCTCAAGTGTCTCTCAACACGTCCGATGTAACAACAAACCCTCAAATATGATTCGTGTGTTGTGTTGAAGGAGAAAAGCAGGAAGATATCCTGCTGGGAAATGAGTGAGAGCCAGGAGGAGGTTGACTTCCTCCTTCCTGGTTTTTTTCTTGGTCCATGGCCAAGGTAGCAGGCTGAGACGACCTTGGACAGTTTGAGAGGTGTATGTACGGGGGTCGAAGACCTTCGGCATACGGTAAGAGTTGTTCGCTGATCCTGTTGGACCAGTCGCCAACTGCCTCTCAATACTGAACAAGGCACGGAGGCGGGTTTTTTGCGTCGTTCCCCCAACAGCAATCCAGTCTCCCGTCATTCGGAAGGGCGTGAGAATAGTAGCCAATGCCCGACCTACCTGATGCAGGTTTTCTAGGGTTTTATACTATAGCCTGGGGGCCCTAGTCAACCCTTGCTCTACCTTCCACATCCCCCCTCTTCAAGTCCCTTCCTGTGCTATTAAAGGGGGAGTTGCCTGCTTCAGGATCACCCTCATGTAGCCTGTTACCCCCCAAAAAAATGTGTTGCGCAGTTCCTTAGTTTCTAACAACTTAACAGGCTCTACAAGATGTCAGATTAATACAGTTAATTTATCTACTGCATAACACTGACATTTTACCAAATCAACGTAATTTAAAGTTATTATTTTTTAACATCGGTTAGGAACTGAAATAAAAAATCTTACAGTTTGCCCAAGCGATATCTCAGGGGAAATAAGAAAAAAAAGTCAGCAGTAATAAAAATTGAAAATCAAGAAAGAAAAAAGAAAACAGAAATCAGGAAATTGGTAGTAAGACAAGGATGGATGCAGTCCATGCTGTTTAACTTATATATAGAACAGGCGACGAAAAAAAAAGTTAAAACTGAATATGGAAAAGGGAAAAGTACTGCAAGGAGAAGACATAAAAACCCTACGCTTTCCTCGATAATATTGTAGTGTTAGGGGAGTCGTAAGGAGACTTGGGAAACCCGTAATAAATAGCACGAACGTGGAGGCTGGAGAAAGAGTTTATAATATGGAGGATTTATTAATAGAAGGGAAAACAAAAAGGTAATGAAGTGTAGTGTATGGGAAAGCAGTGGAAATAACAAAGGCTGTTAGATTGCGGGAAGGGATATTTTGACGGAAGTTAAGGAATTCTGCTGCTTGGGAAGCGTGATAACTAGAGTAGCACAGGGCAAGGGGAAGAGGAACTTCCTTACGGGTAATATAAATGTGAACATTGGTAATTTGTCGCTAAAAACAAATGTTGGTATGCAGCGTGGCGTCATATGGACTTATTTTCTTTCCCATGTTCGACGGGGAAACTACTACGCACGCACGACCCTCTGCTGCTGCTTCCTCCTCCTCCTCCTATGTCGACTGAAAATTCAAGATTGAATTTCATCTTTCCTTCGTTTTGTCATTCAATTCTTAGTTGTAAAATTTTTTTTGTATATTTCTTGTAATATTATATTTGACGTATCCTATTTCCTCAACCGAGGACTAATGGATTGAATAATAATAATAATAATAAATCTAAATGGACGCAAAACGTGGACGACACAAGTTGGGAGGGAGGGGGGAAAGGAAAAGAATAGGAGCATTTGAAATGTGGTGCGATAGGCGAATGTCGAAAATCGGATGGGTCGATAGAAGGACGAACGAGGAAGTTCTTAACAGAATAGGGGAGGAGGGAATAATAATCATATTCCGTAGACCCTGTAAAGAAGCTAAGCTTCAAGGATGTGTGGAATGATGAGTCAGGGGCTGTGTGTACATTTATTACATTATTTTACTGTATAAAAGATAAATATACTTTAAACAAATTTTTGTATTATAAACTAATTAATTAATTACTCTTCTCCGATTCTTCTATAAATTCCTTTATTGAATAGAAGGGGGAGTGGCTGATAAGCAAAAATGAGCGTAATTCAGTCTTAAATTTACCTTGATTATCAGCGGACAACTGTTTAATTCTGTGCTGTGTGCGGCAATAGTCTGTTGAAGATGGATGGATAATGCACACCTTTCTTCCTTCCTCTCTGTGCAATTGACAATGTTTTACATTTCTTATACAGATTATTTTTGTTCCTTGTATTGAAGGGATGAATATCAGTATTATTCAAAAATAAAATAAAATAATAAAAGCTAACAATAATGAGGACGTTGACTAAGAGAAGGAAGGGATAGATTAACGGGGCCACGTTTTAAAAACACGAGTGTCTTGTAAAATTAGTATTAGAGGGAAGTGTGTGTGTAGGGGGTAAGAACAGAAGAGGGCTATGAAGCATGGAATACGCTAAGTAGACTAGGGAGTATGTGGAACGTGTCAGTTAAGAGGAAATGAAAAGGCTTGGGCAAAATAGGTTAGCATCATGGGTTGCACGAGACCAGTCTCAGGACTGAATACACCACCACAACAACAACACCACCACAATGCAGCAGGAAACAAAACCTCCACGGTGGTCGTCGCTGTCAGAATAGTAGAGCTCTTGACTTTGAAGCCTCACTGTGTCCATCCCGAATAACCTACGCTATTGTGAAAGGTCTCATTTTACGCGGAATTTAATGATATGTAAATAAATAAGTAAATAAAATTTTTTTGAAGACATTTTATACGTGCGGTTTGACTAAAGATAACTGAAAAGAGCAGCAGAGGGATTGGAGGAGGGGACAAGGATGGAATACGCTAAGCAGATTGGGGGGAGGTCGCGGGATGTGCTAGTTATATCGGGAATGAAAAGGCTTGCGCGAGATATGTAAACATTTGGAGGGTTAATCAGATACGTCTTGGGACTGAATACGGCAACAACAACAACAAGATTAAATAATAAATTCCTTGAAGAAATTGTCAATATAGCTGTACTATGGTAAGTGAAGACGTCGTATGTTATGAATGACATGACCCTAATAACTGTACTGTGTTCGGCGTCGTGTAAGTAACGAGACTGCGTCTCAAGGTTGATCCGCCGTACGCAGCGAAATTCCATCCAGCTCTTTGATTCGCTGCGGGAGGAGAGCACAAAGAACGTCGTCCCGTGCCATCACGCAGATATTCCCGACAGACTCACTCCAATGACTTCCTCGTTATTCGCCCGTCCTGTCAACAACCCCCGCCAACTAATTCCTCGTGTTAACACGCCCGGACTTGCGTAATAATAACAACCTCTCAATCACACACACACACGCTCTACCGGCAAACAACTGTCGGATCGATCCCACATAATGACTGACATGTACCAGTGAACCTGACACAAGGGCAGGAAAAAAAAATATTAAGAAACTCGTAAAAAAAAGAATAATACTCCAGGACATCACCAGGTGTACTTTACAGTGGAGCAATTTGAAGGCTTGACTCGCATACACGGCCTTTTTACTACTTATTTATACCAGCCAGGCAATTTATACTATTCTTTGTCAACAAGTGACGATTAAACCGGCAACGAAAAGAAAAATACAATCTCCCTCTCAACACACATCGAGAGACTCTATGTACATCAAAACACGAATTAAAGTACGGTTGTATTTTAACGTCAGAACTGGTAAAAATTTCGGACTAATTTAGGTTGTGCCACAACTGAGCAGGTGTGAAATAGTCATATAGCCAGCCTCGTGGAGACGCTTTCAAAAATAGTGTGAAATTTGTGGTTATGTCAATAAATATTGTTTCATTTAAAAATGACCTATTGGTTGTCAATAAATATTGTTTCATTTTTAAAAAATTGACAATTGGTTATGTCAATAAATATTGTTTCACTTTTATAAAAAATGACAATTGGGTTATTACGGTTAATAACCTGAATTAGGTACAAATAAGTACCGAAACGTTGTTTTTTTTTGATTTGGAAATTGTCACAAATAAATAAAGTCTGAAATCGATCGTAAATTTTTACTTATTTATGAATTAAAGCACTTCAACTAAATGAACCTGCCATGAGTCAGAAAAATATAAAGAAACTTGACCAAAAAAAAATAATTATAATTTCACAACGTTTCCTCCTCGGCTTATGACATCAAGTGTAATAAATGAAAAATACAGCCAATTTGACAGAGAAAATTTTTTTTTAATTATGACGTTTCGCTCATATTTGTGGACTTCATCAGGTAACTCAACAAAAAAATTTTTTTACAACATTAATTTTGAAATGAAGTAAATAACTTTATTTTTAAATGCTTTTCAAAATTAATACATTTTGTATATTTTTAGAGTTGATACCTTATTAAAGCATTTAAAAATGTAAGTTTTGTGTATTCAAAATTTTTTTTTCTCTACTTACCTGAGGAAGTTCACAAATATGGACGAAACGTCGTAATTTTGACAACTAAATGTTGATTAAATTGTTTTTGCTGACAAATTCGATGTATTTTTTTATATTTATTATACTCAATTGTCGGATGATTGATTTATAATCAAGTGGAGTAAATTGTCTACAATTACAGCCAGTCAAATTTATTTATCTCATCAAATACATTTAATGACCATAAATAATTTATGAATCCTCATATAATCAACAAAACTAGGCCCATGTACCTATCTATATCCTTTCCAAGTTGTCCCAGGTGCAATAATAAATAAAAGTGCATTATTTACAATTATAATTATTTTTAAATCCAGCCAATTTGTCAACAAACAATATCAACATTCGGCTTTAACCACATCTGGAGAAGTCCACAAGACATGTAGTTGTCTAAAATGACTGATAATATTGTTTTCTGACACCAAGTGGCTGGATGTCTTTTCATTTTCATAATTTCCTAGGCCTACCTGGCAAAAGACACGCACACACACACACACTCGTCTATGACGTATTTAACATCATACAATAAACATGCCAGAAATATGTACAAAATTCTGTCCTGGATGTTGAAATGTCAGCTAAAATTTTTCTGATTTTCAAGGTTTTTAATTGCACACTATGCAAATAACAATGTTACACAAAAGTCTATTTATTTGTTCGGAATTTTTATCTTTAAACAACTGAAGAGGTCCCCTCAAAGATAAGGACGAAACGTTCCGTATTTCATTTTGAATTTAAATTTCTAATAAAACTTTTGGCCAGTTTATTGTATTTCATTTATTTAAAAAATTAGGTCACATTAACTTCTATTTTTTTGGGTTAACAGGCTACATGAGGGTGATCCTGAAACAGGCAACTCCCCTTTAATCACACTGGAATGGAATTCAAAAAAAAGGGGGGGGGGTTACCAACATTGGTGGCAAATATTAAAAAGAAGAACTAGGCAATGCAAATAAATTATTTATTGTTCCTAAATTACACTCAAGTACACCTGATAGAAGTCCGAAGTGCTGTGAAATTACATTTACATCAACACTAATTTTAACGTCTGTTATATAAAATATAAAACAATTAATGACCCTTTCACAGACTGTCTTCTTTAAATTTAATTAGTAACAATACTTCAGCATATTTTTATGCCTTCTTCAGGTTTTCTTCTCCAATAGAGAAAAAAATTACTGTAAATTAAACCAAGGTATTTTTGTTACCTTCCTTGGTTCAATTTGCTATAAATATTTCCTCTGAGGGGGAAAAAAACCCTGAAGGCATAAAAATATGCCGATCCGTCGTTGTTACTTAAATTTACAGAATATAGTATGTAAAAAGTTATTGTTTTAATATATTTATATAAACGGCTTTGTTAACCTTCATCAGAACCACGACAATGTTTATTTACGAGCAAGTAATTCACTTGCATTATTGTCTATTACAAAGAGTTACCGCAAGTTTATTTATTGTGAAAATTAAAACATCACTCTTAAAATCGGTTAGTCATAAAAGTCAGGTCGAACGAAATTATTTATAAACATGTTCTCAAAATTAAGGTGTAACACATACCTCAAATTTTAATATCCTGAGGAAGAAATTATAACCGATGAAGACCCAAACGTACGAAAGACTCGTTTGTAGTATGATTAAAATGTACACTTGGTCTGTCGTTAATTAAATTCTGTCGTTAAACGACTGTTATCCACATCCGGACATTAAAAACATGTTTGTTTACTTTTTAACCGTCGGTTCCTTCAATTAGTTCTATATTCACTATTAACGTAATTGAAAGAAGAATAAAAAAAACAATTACGAGCCAAGAATCAAGCAATGTATCCACAGATAACAACAATGCAGCAAGTGGACCATCTTTGAAAAGTGTAATTTTACTCTGGAAGTTAAAGAAAATCCTTAATGCAATGTAACACAACATAACCTCCAAATCACGCTTCATTTTCCTACACAACACTATTTCAGCGTGGACGTAGCAGAAAATTTATGTTTACATAAAAATTAAAGTATTCACACACAATGTTACGTATTTCATCACTTCGAAAGACGAATGAAGAAAACTTATCAGCGTCGATCCGCATCTATGCCGTAACATCCCATTAAATGTCATAACGTACGTATCTTAAAAATATAATATTAAGGAATAATTGCTCTATGCAAATGATACTTCGATCCTCATTACGTTCAGCGTCGGTGTCCCGTTACTCGTGCAGACGCAAAGAGCGTTTCCAGAAACGAAATGTGACAGGACGACCGACACCATATGAGCATCACATGGGGCCATTTCCGGTACATTACATTCGTAAACACCTGCGACTTCCCGACACAAACTCGCAGAAACGACGCTTCGCTGTCGCCAAATTACCACCAGGAAGCACGCACCCGGCCTCAAATTACAGTCTGATTCGCGGTTCGGACCGGGAACGGGAGACGTTTCGGCGGTAATACGTGCTACAAAAATCCCCCTTCGAAGTGAGAGAGAGAGAGCGAGCGCGAGGAATGTCTCTCTCTCTCTCGCCTTGACGAGGAAGGAACACATTGTGTTTACTTACGTCTTCCGCATGTGTGTATCCAACAAGGACTGTGCCCAGCACGAGAAGGTATATCCTCAAATGCATCACCACTCGGATGAAAGTCGAATTCCTTCGACTTCACTACGTCTTTATGCACAATGTTTACAGCACCGACCCACTCACACCACACCACACTGATCAATGAATTCACTGTGGCTCTACTTCCAAAGTGTATTCATGCGCCTGAGCAGTGAGTGACGAATAACTAGTCAAACTAGAAACCTCACACGCCCTCAAATAGACCCGCGACCACTGAACAACGTTCTGCAAATACAATAAATAAATTGCCTGCAGCTACAAACTAACAAAAACGTTTTTATGCCGAAATGACTGTCGAAAATAGGACGAAAGTTGACGGCATTATCGGAACTGGTCCTGACATCTAGCGGCGCGCGACTGTAACTACTCCGGGGCAAGGGAGGGAAATACGAAGTACAGCAGCCGACGGTAGAAAATAAAATAACTAAAAGTATACTTTACTTAAAGGACTTACCAGCTCGCATCCTCTTTACGATTGATATAACAACTCGGGAGTTTCCTTATCGATTCACGTCTTTGTAAATATTCTGAAATATTGGTAACACTGTCTCAGATGAAATTAACTAAATAATTTCAGTGACGGAGATAATCCTTTTTTTTTCTTAAATTGGAAAGGAGAAGAGACTCTCTGGAAATTATCGAAGAATTTTGTCTGCTGTTCGATACTAAACGATAACTATATTTAATGGCTTAATGTTAATAATGTAAATAATTACCAAAAAACAACAAAAAAAATCATGACCTGATTCAAATTTCATTTCCAATGCACTCAGGAAGAATAACGTTTCCATTTGCACCTTCTTCAGGATTTTCTCGTCTCGACGGCGCGAAGGTTAGATCTGTAGAACAACCTCGGGAGAACTTAAAAGAAACTGTAAAGTTTTACGCTGTAATCCTAAAAAAATGTTGCATGTGATAGATCGGGATAAAAAACCCCAAGAAAAAAAAACAGATACGACCGAAATGTTGTCCTTTGTGATCGTATAAAAAGTAAAGTGTGAATCAGTTCACGATAGATACTGTCAACTATATCAATTACTTGACAGGTTGACGGTGTGCACAAAGTGCTATAATCACTGCACCAATTTTACCAAAAAATAAATAAATAAATGTTTAAGCAGCAACATTCACTGTCAACGACTACCAATCAATGGAATGTTGGAAGATACTCAGAAAAAAAAATTAATTGAGGTGTGAAATAAATTTGGTATAATTAAAAGACGCGGCATTTCCCCGGGAACCCGACGCCGTACTTGTTTGCGCAAACGTCCGGGCATTTATTTATTTATTCATTTCCATGAGGGGAGGACAATTTTTAAGGTGATAAGGGTTGCAAAATAACAAAATTTCTCCAAGGGAAATCAGCGGCATCCCCACCTCACGACGTCATCATCGTCAGAAGCTCCGCAGCCCTCAACGGGCCCCGCCTTCCTTCCGTTGGTCTTCCAACGGATGCGGGGGCGGCGCATCCCGCCCAACAAGCCGCGTTCCGCTGCATAACCAAAAAAAAAATTTCACTCAACATTTTTTTTTTGGCTAGAATAAACAAATTCTTGTCAAGTGAAGAACGACATCGAATCGAAACGTCGTTTGCTTAACTCCAACATTCAACCCGGGTGGAAACCCGAGAATCGTTTATTCAGAATGTACACCGGGGAAAAACCCTTCCATCTCTTTGATGGCTTAAATTTTGTTTCAGCAACAGCAATAGTTCGCAGATTATTCACAACTAGATACTAATTACTCTTGGGGAGAGAGAGAGAGGGGGGGAGAAGAGAGAAGGGGAGAGAGAAGAGAGAGAAGGGGAGAGAGAAAAGAAAGAAGGGGAGAGTGAAGAGAGAGGGGAGAGAGAAGAGAGAGAGGGGTGAGAAAAGAGAGAAGGGGAGAGAGAAGAGAGGGGGAAAGCGAAGAGAGAGAGGGGAGAGAAGAGAGAGAAGAGGAGAGAGAAGAGAGAAGGGGAGAGACGAAAGAGAAAAGAGAGAGGGGAGAGAGAAGAGAGAAGGGGAGAGAGAAGAGAGGGGGAAAGCGAAGAGAGGGGGAGAGAGGGGAGAGAGAGGGGAGAGAGAAGAGAGAAGGGGAGAGTGAAGAGAGAGGGGTGAGAAAAGAGAGAAGGGGAGAGAGAAAAGAGAGGGGGAGAGAGAGAAGAGAAGAGAGGGGCGAGAGCGAACCGAGGGGGGAGAAAAGAGAGGGGCGAGAGCGAAGAGAGAGAGGGGAGAGAAGAGAGAGAAGAGGAGAGAGAAGAGAGAAGGGGAGAGACGAAAGAGAAAAGAGAGAGGGGAGAGACAGAAGAGAGAGAGAGAAGAGGGGGGGAAAGCGAAGAGAGGGGGAGAGAGGGGAGAGAGAAGAGAGAAGGGGAGAGTGAAGAGAGAGGGGAGAGAGAAGAGAGAGGGGTGAGAAAAGAGAGAAGGGGAGAGAGAAAAGAGAGGGGGAGAGAGAGAAGAGAAGAGAGGGGCGAGAGCGAACCGAGGGGGGAGAAAAGAGAGGGGCGAGAGCGAAGAGAGGGGGAGAAGAGGGGGGGGAGAGAGAGAGACGTTTCAGTTATAATGGGACGAGATTGCGCGTCCCAGGCCTTTTATTCCACAAAGTACATCACACCATATCTTCATTCTACGTAAAATATAGATGCATAGATATATATATATATAAAAATTGAACACGAATACGGTAACCTTGGCCCATGGAGTAATGTCGGGGGAAGGGGGCGAGGGAGAAAAATACTCCGGAAAGATGAACACACAAATTTAGTAAACGTCGTTTTTTAAAAGTTTATCTACTTGAGTTTCTCCTTCTCCGCGTCTTTTATTGCCTGGATGTCCCTCTCGGCACGGGCCAGGGCCTTCTGGTGAGACGCCAGCTGCTCCCTGTGGTAT
The DNA here is from genome assembly GCA_034510155.1 of Eucriotettix oculatus. Taxonomy (NCBI): domain Eukaryota; kingdom Metazoa; phylum Arthropoda; class Insecta; order Orthoptera; family Tetrigidae; genus Eucriotettix; species Eucriotettix oculatus. The sequence goes on from CM067382.1 coordinate 67,795,983, forward strand.
TCCAGCTCCTTCACCTTCCGCAGCCTCAGCTTCTGCAGAAGTTCGTAACTCTGGGAAAACAATCAGTAAATAGTCATTAATCTCGTTGGCGGGGGGGGGGGGAGGGGAAAAATAAGTAAATAAATTGGCAAACGATGGAAACCAAATTGAAGTAGTCAGCCTTGAAACTTCTCCGGTCCCAACTATCAATTTATTGTTAGCACAAAAACCCCCAATAATTTGACACAGCAAGGTAAATCTTTTTTTTTTTAACTTATATACAGAACAGCTGACGAAGAATGTTAAAACGGAATGTGGAAAAGGAATCATACTGCGAGGAGAAGAAATAAAATCCCCTATGCTTTACCGAAGCTATGGTAGTATTAGGGGGAGTCAGAAGAAGACTAGGAAGCAATAATGAAATAGCATGAACTTGGTCCTGGACGAAGACAGTTCAACATGAGGATAAATAGAGGGGAAACCAAAGGTGATGGAGTGTAGCATGGGGAAACAGCGGAATAACTAAAGGCTGTTAGATCGGGGGGAAAAGAATACTTTGAAGGAAATTAAGTAATTCTGCTACTAGAATAGGATAGAGGAATACACTTACGGCTGATATAAGTGGGAATATCAGGCATGCAATGGTAAAAATGTTGGCATTGAGCGTGGCGTTACGTGGGTGCGAAACGTGGACGATACGAGTTGGCGGCGGAAAGGAAAAGAATAGATGCTACAGGAGAATGAGAATAGGGGAAGAGCGAACAATATGGAGGACGTTGACCGTGAGAAAGGGATAGATTCAAGACATTAGAGGGAAGGAACTTGGTTGGGGAGTTAAGAACAGAAGAGGGAGGTCAAGGAGGGAATATGCTAAGCGGCGGGCGGGAGGCTGTGTCATTGTGCTAGGTTATAAGGAAAAGAAAAAAAGGCTTGCGCAAGATAGGTTAGCGTGGGAGGATTGCACCATAACAGTCTTAGGAAATGAGTAACACAACAACTACTAAGGAAAAAAAATCAGTCTTCCAACAAAATTTAAATCACCATAACTTCTTTTTTTAATGATTCATTAGCTGATTCGATGAAAAAATTTAAGACACTCCGTCTCATTTTTTTAAACCTAGTTCAATCACGTTGGGAAATATTTTCTGTTTATGAATATATATATTGGGTGCGAAACAGACGGGGAAAAATAGGAGCTTTTAAAATGTGCTTCAAGATGGAAGACTTTTCCCCCGGTGTAGCTGTTGGAAGAACAGCAACTCGGGATAACAACCTTCTCTGGCCGTCATCTCCTCCAGGCGGAGATGTGACGGGAGGGTTTAACAGTATCTGGACCAATAAGCGGAACAGGGGAAGAGATTAAAATATGCGGGGGCGGGGGGGACTTTGAAGGGATTGGCCGCGTTTTTTTTGGGACATGAGGGTCCTGTTAAATTGGCATTGGACGGAAGTGGGTGGGTGAGGTGTCGGGAGGGGGAGGTAACTATTAGAAGGTTGGAAACTGATGCCAATCAATCAGTCGATTATGACTGATAATATAAGATAAACCATGACTATACCCAGATGATGGGTTGATAGACGTTCCACCTCTTTGACGGCGTGACTCGTTCCTAATTTGGGAAGCATCATAGTGATACGGTAGTTAATATTAGTCAGAGGGAGAGAGAGAGAGAGAGAGAGAGAGAGAGAGAGAGAGAGAGAGAGAGAGAGAGAGAGAGAGAGCAATGACCTGGCTCACTCCAGCTCAAATGTTGGAACAATGGCGGGCTTCATGAGTCGCTCTCTTCCTTCCCAACAGACTTACTCAACTGCCGTAAATAAGCAAGCGATAAACGCACAACTACTTCATTGAAGAAAAAAAATATATATATAGTGATTCACCCACAATCGGCAACTGTGTTCATGCGGTTGAGGGAAACTTGGGACTTGTAGATATTTATTAACAACACAAAACCCCTTGTTGTTGTAATGGTACAGAGTCCTCAGACTGGTATGATGTAAGCCTCCATACTACTTGCGCAAGCCTTATCATTGCCACATTTCACTACTTCCCTAAACTCTTAAGCGTATTACACCCTTGGCCTCCCTCTTCTCTTCTTCCCCCCACCACGCATTTCCCTCTAATGCCAATTTTACAAGAATCACACACACGCGTCCTAAAACGTGGGCCTATTAATTAATCGATCCCTCCTCTTAATCAACGCCCTCCAAATTTTTTTCTTTCTCTTCCCCTATCCTCCTTACAACTGCCTGGTTAGTTACCCTATCCTCCACCCTCTCATCTCATTCTCCTAATCGCACCACATTTTCAAAGGCTTCTATTATTATTATCCTTTCCCTTTCCCGCAACTCCTACCGTCCACGTTTCGCGCCCCATACGACGCCACGCTGCTCCATAACAACAACAACATTTTTAGCAACGATTTTCCTAATATTCACAATTATGTATTACCTCTTCCCTTGCCCGTGCTATTATGCTGCTGTGGTAACAGTATTTCATAACTTCCTTCCTTTCCCAATCTAACAGCCTTTTGTTATTCCAGTGTTTCCAGTATACTACACTCCATCACCTTGGTTTTCCCTCTCTATTAATACTCACATTGAACTCTTTCTCCAGGACCACGTTAACGCCATTTATTATTGTATCCCAAGTCTCCTTCTGAACTCCCCTAATACTACAATATCAACGGCAAAGCGTAGGGGTTTTTTTTATTTCTCCTCCTTACAGTATGATTTCTTTTCCACATTTAGATAAGGAGATATATTGTAATGAAAGGTTAAATTCTGTAATGAACTATATTTTGTTGGGAGTATCGAGTCCTCAGACTGGTCTGTGCATTCCTACCACATCCTCCCTTATCCAGCCTTTGGTCCCCCTCCTCCCCCTCTTCTCTTCACTTCCACACTAAAGCTAAAACCATCATAAACTATTAATCTACAAGAAAAACTGTAGCTTACAGTTAAGAAAGAGTACAACAATCTTTCATTTTAAATAGATAAAAATCCACAAAAATGTGGACGAAACGTTGTAGACGTCTTCAATAAATATCAACTATTTTGTTTTGCTGACCAATTGGCTGCAGATTACCGACTTATTGAAGTGTTATTATTATTATTAAATTTTTACTAATGTAATAACGAACCTTACATTTTAAATAACTAATTTTTTTTGTAGTATCATTTGAAGAAAATAGCCTTAAAAAAAATCCCTGACATGGTGTCACAAATCTCGGGTTAATTAAATAAAAATATATATTATTTTTGCGATTGGCCCTCAATTAGTTCAAAGATAAATATGCTATAATTAACATTCCATTTAATTAAATTCTTTGAAAAACAAAATTTTCGATTTTCAAAAAATAATGGGGGGGGGGGGGCTTGAAAGGAAATTACAGGTTTATTATTAACGGTGACGAAGGGATGAAGGGAAATATTTTTCCTAAATTACAAATATTTTAACAAGAAATTACAGGTTTATTATTAACCGTGTCGAAGGAATGAAGGTAAATATTTTTCCTAAATTACAAATATTTTAATAAGAAATTACAGGTTTATTATTAACGGTGACGAAGGAATGAAGGGAAATATTTTACCAAATTACAAACATTTCAACGATAAATTTTTTAAACGTAAAATATTCTAATAATCTAAACATTAAATAAATATTCTAAACAGTTAAACTAATCGAAAAAAAAAGGACAAGGAACGGCCGAAAGAAGTCGGAAATGGAATAATTTCTTTTCGAAAACGTTTCGTCGTCGTCGTCCCAATTTTCAGGGACCCTCCTCAGTCCTTTAATTTTAAGCTTTTTTCTCCGCTAGCAACAACAGGGGCCGAAATTTAATATCGTTCCGACCGTACTCGGAATAATGTAGGCGAAAAATTACGGCCATAATTGGTCAGAATTGAATTGAAATGATTTATTTATTAAATTACAACACGACGTTTCGGTTCCCTTTGTTTGGAACCTCCTCGGATGTGGAAAACGATCTACAAAAAATAATTATAGTTGAAGTAATTGAAGTACAATAAAATAAATTAAATATGCCTGTGTATTGTGTAAGTGCATCTTATGTATTTTATGTATATATAGGTATATTTAATTATATTGTGACGTGAATTTTATAAATATATATCTACAAAAAATAATTATAATTGAAGTAAATGAAGTGAAATAAAATAAATTAAATATGCCTGTGTATTGTGTAAGTGCATCTTATGTATTATATATATATATATATATATATATAGGTATATATATATATATATATATATATATAGGTATATTTAATTATATTGTGATGTGGATTTTATAAATATATATATCTACAAAAAATAATTATAATTAAAGTAAATGAAGTGAAATAAAATAAATTAAATATGCCTGTGTATTGTGTAAGTGAATCTTATGTATTATATATATAGGTATATTTAATTATAATGTGACGTGGATTTTATAAATATATATCTACAAAAAAATAATTATAATTGAAGTAAATGAAGTGAAATAAAATAAATTAAATATGCCTGTGTATTGTGTAAGTGCATCTTATGTATTATATATATATAGGTATATTTAATTATATTGTGACGTGAATTTTATATATATATATATTTTAAAAGAAAAATTAGAGTGTATATTTAAATGTGTGTGGGAGCCAATATTTGCCTTGTAACGGCAAATGGTGATATTAATATTTGTGACGTTTATTAATGGGCGTGGCTTGTTCGCGGAGGGGAGGAGCCAGGTCGTGACGTACACGTGGTGGGTCTAGTACTCGTCTTTAGCCATTACAAATAGGAGGGGGTGGGGGTTGTTTGGTGTGACGTAGTACGTGGACACCTGAACAGCATTTAACGAACTACACGCTCACCATTTTCCTGAAGTAGGTCTCCTCTCTGGCGGCCCCGATCTCCCCTATCTTCCCTCCAGCCTCCCTTATGGAGCCGCCCCCGCCGCCTCCTTTGCCAGCTCCGGAGCCGATCCCGTTGTGGCGGCGGATTAATCTGTCCGCGCAAGAGAGAGAGAGAGAGAAGCATGAAATGTTATACAATATACATAGGATTGGAGACGTCGTCGTCGTCGTCCTTACGTGATGAGACAGAGACGAGCAGCCAACAGCCGTCGTAGGACACTCATGGCAGCGCGCAAGCAGACTCACGGAACAGCCCGCGCCATCCTCGGGACCAACTGTGCCAAGGCGACAACAACATCAAGACGATACTCTATGGACGGACGAAGGTGACAACGAATTTTCTCACTGGTTGTGCCCGGAGTTTAAAAGAACAGAACGTAACGCCAGCTCCTGCGATACTGTGACGATTCGTCTGCTGTTACGAATATACTCTCTCTGGATTAGCGTGTACGTAATCGCTGGTGGGCAGAACAAATAAACTCGCTGGTACATCAAGCAGCTATTCTTGCTGCAGTATTTAATTCGACACTAATGTGGTTGTAGAGCGCGTTTGACGGGCCTCCATATTACATTTAGATTTATTATTCAATCCATTACTCCTCGGTCGAGGAAGCAGGATACGTCAAGTAAAACATTACAAAATTTTACAATTAAGAATTTAAGGACAAAAAGAGGAAAGATAAAATTCAATTTTTCAGTCGACGGAGGAGGAGAAGGCAGCAGGTAGGTTCCCGTCGAACATGAAAAAGAAAATAAGTCAGCAGTTAAATTCTAGTAGAGCATAGCTGTAAAATAAAAGGAGAATTTGATAGGGACACCAGCGCAAACTCTTTTAGTCCTTCCTATCGACGAACTCTTTCGGTGAATAATAATAATACGTCCCATTTCATTAACAGTGATTTACAACTCTTTATAAACAAATTTTGAACCTTTAAAGTTTTAATTTCCTCCGGATGAGTATTGTATAGGTTAATACCGGAATAGTGAAGGCTTGTTTCAAAACGGCTAAGACGATGTTTTTCAACGTGAAGTGTTTGAACCGTTTACAGCAAGCACATAGGTTGATATAACTCTCTTTCAAAATGGTTTTATCCGCACCAAAAAAATGTAAATTTGTCTTTATAAATTAATTACAGTTCACTTATCCGTGAAATATTTTCAAAAATAGAAAATTTTTACTTACTCCCTTTCTACTTTGTACGGAGAGTACATGAGGGTTATCCAGAAACAGGCAACTTCCCTTTTAATAGCATAGGAAGGGAATTGTTGAAAGGGGGTGGGGGGAGGGTTGCGGAAGGTAGAGCAAAGGTATCCAAGGGTTGACTAGGGCTATAATTTAAGGATCCTAGCCGGTGTTTCAACTATACATAAAGAGATGCAGGGAAAACCTTGGAAACCTGCATCAGGTTACTATTCTAACGCCCTTCCCTGTGAATGACGGGAGACGAGTTCGCTGTGGGGTCGCAGCATTCCCTTCTCCGTGTCCCTGTCAGTTTTAGGAGGCAGTTGGCCGACTCATCCAATAGGATCAGCGGACAACTCTTGCCTTACGCCCAAGGTCTTCGACCCCAGTACGTAAACCTCCCAAAATAGGTGAAGGCCTCTCGGCATGTGAGAACTTTGAAAGTAAAAAAAAACCAGAGAGAGAGAGAGAGTGCGAGGCATTCCCGACATAGTCATGGGAGCCCCGCAAGTCACTCTGGGGGTGAAGCACCTGCGAGAGGAAACTCCCACAGGCATGACCTATAAACAGGCTACACAAAATTGGCTGTGATTTATCTCCACAAGACCTGTTTACTTCTTTTCCACCTAAACATAAACCACTTTTTATTAAAAAATGCTTCGCAAAGGAATTCTTTGCATTAAAAACATGGTACAGTAAAAGAAAAAAAACAACAATTTGCCTAATTGTGACATAACATTTATAATACAGGCTGTAATAATAAAACATTTTCATTTGACCAGCATTGAAAATTTAAAAAAAACATTAATAAAATTATTTTTACCTGATAAAATGAGAGCACAAAAGATGGTATGAATTGAATAAAACTTCCCTTTTGTCTGCAACTTGGCCATTTATATAATTTATTTTAAAAACAGATGTTAATGTATAATATTTTACATCTGTTTAGAATAAATGAAACAATTTATGATCTAATAAATCTCACAAATTTCGAAAAAGAAGAACGAAAAAAAAACTTCCAAGTGTGTTTGTTATACAAATTGCAGTGGCAAATGACTATTCTTTTTGCAAACTTTTTAAATGTTTCAACCTAAGAATAAGTCAAAGAAACGAAATTAGTATAAAAATTGACAAACAATTTTATTATTGACAAGTATTCGTCAAAAAATAATCAACAATGAAGCAAATAAACAGAAACTACGTAAAATGCACAGTAACAAAACATTTTATCTAATTAAAACACTTTCTTTCTCTCGACTGTGCTGCTGGCGAGTCTCTTCTTCCTGTTGGCAATAGCTTCCTTGTGACGTTTGATTTGCTTCTCATGAAAAGCTGTTTCCACTTCTTCAATCACATTCACTCTCAATTTTTCAAGTTGCATTTTTTGCTGAAAATGTTTTGACAAAATTGATTTTGAAAAAAAAAGATATATAGATTCATCATTAAAAATTAATTACTTATACACTATGAGGAAATAGGCTGTAAAAATACACGTCTCATCTTTAATATGTATTAATGAGCAGTATAACAAATAATAATTATTTATTAACAATATACACTAAGTGTTGAAAATTCATACATTCACATACAAGTTGCTGAGAGTCAGTATAAATAAGCCTTATCATGGAAGAGAAAGTTAATTTACAATGATTTTTTAGAAAAATAGCTATTTCAATGTAATTTAAGAGTTAAAAGGTGTTTGAATCAGGTTTTGTTTAATATATTACATTTAACAGACAAGAAAGAAAAAATATGAAAACAATAAAATTAACAGGAACTTAACCACAATCAATAATGGTGAGGATTTCAAAAGTAAACAAAAATCAATTAGGGGCCACCAAACTAAAACTGCAACATATATATCAATAATGGTGAGGATTTCAAAAGTAAACGATATTAAAAATCAATTAGGGGCCACCAAACTAAAACTGCAACATATATTTATTTACCTAATCAAAGACATCCACCGATCAGGAAATCTGTTTAACAGACAGGGAAACAATGAACGTTCTTTATGCTAGGAAAGAAACAACCATTTTGCATTTTTAAATTCTGTAGTAGGAAGAACAGAAGGCAGAATGACTAATTCCGTTCCTGGTCCAGCTTCTATACATCACACTAATTAATGAACTCAATCAAATTTTTACAAATCTTGTTGACTTTAAAATGTGCTGCAATATTTTGTATTCAAATAGTTTATATGTACTCAACACAAATTTAATATGAAAGCAAGAGAAGTTAGCTTTTATACTTAATCTATTTTTTTTTTGTATCGTATTAGACTAACTTAATATCACATTACAACAAAGTAGCAGCAGATTACAGACAACAAATTAATCATATTCCACTCAACGTTACTGCTGACTTTGTAACATTATCACTAATTTATCATCTGTATTTTGGCTACTCATTTTGTGTAGTTTTTAACTTCAATACAGACGTTAATATTTTAAGCTTTTTATTGAATGTCAGTTTAAAAAAAATTACTTAGAACAACAAGGAACACATAAGAGGAATGTGTGCCTGTGCGCGCCTTTTTTTTCGTAAAAAAAAACTTTGTCCCAATTCCAACACTTAATTTGAAAAATAAAATTCTGTTAATGACCGTTAATTGAAATTAGAACCTCTACAAGACTTTTCAATCCTCAAACTCATTTATTTTTTTTATAATCGAGGAGGTTAGTACATCGTCTTAAATACAGGGAGTATGCAGGATTCTCTATTTTTTTTAAAAAAAAATTGGTATCAAATATGGAAATTTTAGAATGAACAACAAATAATCAAAGATCGCACTGGTGTACTTGGAACTCTTGGGCTTCCAACCGGGTGCGAACAGGCTTAGGCCACGGCGGTCACTGATAACGATGACAGTGACCGTCATCGAAACGTCGTGGGCCCCAAGTCTGCTCTCACCCGGTTGGAAGCCCAAGAGTTCCTAAATGTAATGAATAATAAATGTTTTCGATTATGGAAAAAAGACGAGTTTGATTCCCCGTTCGTGTTCGTTATCCATCTCTCTCTCTCTCACTCTCATTACTAACGGCGACGTTACTAATTTTTAATAGAGATTTAATCGAACAGCACTTTTCAATTTAATTAAAAAAAATTATCATTCAATTATTTGTAATTGAACAAAAAATAGAATTCGATTCAGGCCACACGTGCACCAATCACGTGAGGTTATTGGGTATGACGTAGACCTCGGGAATTAAAGTCGCCCAGTTTAATTTTAACCTTGCAAGTTGCTGAATTAAAAAGATGGTTACATGAAATATATTTCCCGGAACGTATAATTGTGGGATATGTGGGACAATAAAGATTATAGGCTCCAAGGATAATTAAAATGTAGATTCTTGGAGTTGTGCATAGCCTCGCATTACGTATCGTTAACATGATTACAAAATTATAAATAAAGTAATCATATTAATCTGAATTCACACTCAAATTGAATGGCATCGGTTCTTTCTCTGGAAGGGTTAGAAAAAAACTATGACCAATCGCGCTTTCACCGTGCCTTCGTTCCCTTGCTAAAGTACCAGTAATGTCGGCAAGCTTAAAATTAAATAAAATTCTCACCAGTTTACGGAAGTAGCCCTCTTCGTTGACCGCCCCCATCTCTCCAAAGCGTCCGCCAGCTTCGCGAATGCTGCCGCCACCTCCGCCTCCTTTACCGGCTCCGGACCCGAACCCGCTTATGCAGCGGCTCAGACTATTTTAAAAATAAATAAAATAAATAATTAATGATTCAAGTGACGCACAGTACTTAAATAAATACAATGTGCACACAATTTCTTACATGAGGCGAAGTTGAGCGACACATTTCAAATCCATAAACTTCATTCTTGCTCTCAAAGATGTCAAATACGTACACAAAGCTATAACTATATGGTTTATCTTCAAAGGCTCCTTCCCGCATTAATTGGAGGTTGATTGAATATATATTTCCCCTTCTCGTAACACCTTTCCTATCCAAAACATATATTTTATGCTGTAATGCAAACTTTACACAAAATTTGGTGGCTACTAAAATCTACAGTCTACATAATTTTTTAACTCTGGTTCAACCTTTTTTTTTCACGCGCAACAATGGCGTTATCTCTTTGTTTGTCAGAGAAAACTATTTCATCGCTGCAAAATAACTGCAGCATTACTCGTTGGAAAGAGGTCGTCTGCACAGCTTAATCTCTTGGGATGCCTGGAGTAGTTCATTGTTGCCGCCGAGCGTTCTGGGCTGACGGTGAGGCGAAAATTACAGACATTAATTCAGCATTTTGCAAGTTTCCGAAAAAGCGAACGCAAAAAAAAAAACACTCGTACAATAATTGAGTAAATTAAAGCGCTAAAATAAATTCATTAAATGACTGGCCAGCACTGTACTAGTGGGACAGACAACGTTAAAGTAACCAGACAGGAAAGGGTTCATTATTGGCGATGCATTCAAACAATACGGCATCACTAGGTTTCTTGCTTAATTTAGGACATTAGCTGATCAATAGTGGAAATAAAACAATTAGACCTAAATGAAGTTTTTCAATAATGTTGAATATTCTGGTAAATTAGATTTTTTAATTGTTGCGGCATTCAGTCCTATAACTGGTCCGATGCAAACTTCCATGCTAACATTATCTTGCGCAAGCCTAATCATTACCTCATAACTAGGCCAACCCACATCCTCCCTAATCTTCTTAACATTTTCCATCCCTCTTCTGTTCTTATCCACACACTTCCCTCTAATGCCAATTTTACAAGGACCTCGTGTCCTATCAATCTATCCCTTCTCTAATTATTTTTTATGCTTTTGTTTAAGGACAATTAAATTCACGGTCCACTTTACCTGGGTATATCAACCAGAAAACCTTGCCAAGGGACTTATTATGAAAGCTTTAAAATTAAACCAAATTATTAGTCACTAGAACATATTCAACAATTGCATAAAACTTATAACATCATATGAACTAACGATCCATATAACAGAAAATTACAAAAAAAAACGAAAAGAACTAGCAACATGTTGATCGAAACATCTATCCCTTTTTCCAAATTTTTTGTAATTATCTGTTGTATAGGTCAATAACTCACAAGTTATTTGATTCCAAATTAACTCTACAGTTATTACAGGAGTCGCAAAAAATGATTTTAACCCTCCAGATTTGTTGTGGAGATCCTGTTCCCCAATGATCTTAAATTCCTGATCAACTCTCGCCTTTCATTTGGCCTGCGAGGGATGACTCATGTCTTACTAAAGACTGATGGAATGCTTCTAGTTGATTTTGCCATCTGCTTAAGAAACTGAGTGACAACAAAACACAAAGAAATATTCATTGTATTATTTCATCTGTAGTCAAACTTATGAATTACTAGAAAAGTTGACTTGACAAGGAATGAAAGGTTTGAACAGCAAATTGGGTCCCATAGCAGCAAGATTTTCATAACTGATCTATTCGGGACATTCAAAATAAATTTTCCTACACACAACGCAAATTGTCATGGTTGTAATAAACCTTGATGTTATTAATGGTAGAGTTCTTCAAATAATAGCTTATACCAATCCTATTACTACTGCAGAAATTGTGCACATTAATGTCAATTTACTCATTAGGAAGATAAGTAAAAAACTATAATATTTTGTAGGGAAAGGGAAATTGTTTTAGAAATGAAAATGCTAAATTTAAGTATAATCAACATTACATGTATCAATGTTCCAAAATGGATTCTAAAATAACAGCCATCACCACAAAATAGTGCTGATTGAAGATTTTTTGTTGTATTTAATTAATACTTTAAGTAAAATTTGACTATGCAAGGAAAGCTTGTACAATATAAGAACTTTGAGTAAAATATGTTAAGCAGAAGTATGCTGAATATTCATTTCTACAATTAGTTATTTTAACAAAATATGTTAGGAAATAAAATGAAAAACATGATGCAATAATAACTTTTATTATTGGAATATACTACAGAAATTGTCAGTCTATAACCAATCACAAACTGTGGTTCTCAACAGCCCTCAGTACATGGATTAAGCACAATATGCCATACTTTACATAAAAATATGCATTATATTCCAGTTTGTAATTTGTAAAGGACTTCACCCATATTGTAACTCACTATTGTACAACACTGAAAAATAAAAACATTGTACATTTCAATTATACTTATGATGAAAATTGTTTTAAATTTATTAGAATATGAAAAATGAACTGCAATTTATACTTCACATTCTTGAAATTAAGCTGGTTATAATTGAAATATTATGTTTATGTTTTTAAAAAGAGTACCGAAAATTAATTCTTTTGCTCAATATCCTTGACCCTCTGCTTGTGACGTTGGATCGCTTCTTGGTGGCGCTTAATCTGTTCCTCGTGAAAGCTTATTTCATCAGTTAAATCTGATTTCAGCTTCGACAGTTGTTCTCTTTGCTGAAATTAAGATATGTAGATAAGCATTATAAAGGTTATAATAAAGGTGCTCTTAATTTCTGATGTTACAGAAACTGTACTAGTTTATGTGAATTACACATTGGTTAAACTTCATCAACTTGATTTTTGGCTAACATGCACCAGCAGTAAACAGCACAACAAAACAAAAGTCACATCAGTAACATGTTCTTGTAACTTATCCAGTTTGCCTTGCATACTCATTAATTTGCAATTAAATTTTGTACGTCAATGGTGAAACCAAAACTACATAATAATTTTGATTTAAATTTTCAAAAATTCTATTTTACAGCTTTCAGCTTATACCATAATAATCCTCAGTTGTCAAATAATCTTGTGTGTGTGAATATATATATTTATTTCTAAATTTTCTCGTAGAATGTACAGGATTCCAGACTGTGCTGGTCTACACGGGGCATTTATTTATGAAACTTCAGATCCAGAAGTTCAATAAATTTTCGCTCCTGTGCTAACCAAACACAATCGGCTACATACATCCACAAGCTGTCGAAATGGAACTAGACTAGTTTGGTACAGTCGCCTCCTAGCAGACTTGTAATACTGTAATATCATCAAAAAATGCAATGCAAATAATATTTTTCAACTTGATTCATACATAAAAATTTAATAAATTTTGACCGGTTTTTTTTTCAGACTTATTTTTTTCAATGAAACAATAATTCAGCATGTTCGCACCTTCTTCAGGATTTTCTCTTTACTATCTGTGGAATACATATTTCACTTTGAATTTATATTTGGCTACGTATAAGTTTAAATTCAAATTGAAATATAAATTCCACTGATTGTGAAGAGAAAAACCTGGATATGTGCCAAAACGTTTGATCAAAAATAATAAAACAGTTTGAAAATTATTTCATTTTAATAATTTAATATTAATTCATATATAGGTGGAATAAGATTTTTCTGCTTAATACATGGGGCGATTGTGGGTGGAATCAGTTTTTCCCAATTAATTCATGGGGCAATTTGTGTGAGGTCACGGAACAGTACAGACAGACAGATGATGGGGCGGAGGGGCTTGGTGGGAGTGGGTAGCAAAGTGGTTGTCTGCAATGGTTGTTAAAACATTTAATGCTAATACTGTGTGTATTCAATTCAAATGTTCAAGCAGTATAAACTTACAAGCCCTCAATTACCTTATTGTAGAAGTATTCCTCTTCCTTCGCAGCTTCTCTCTTTCCAAAAGCACCTCCTGCCTCACGAATTGAGCCACCGCCACCGCCTCCCTTTCCAGCTCCACTACCGAGGTCTCCAAGCTGGCCTCCGCCATTGCTGTACTGCATTCGGCTGAAAGAATTTGAAAATAATAACAATGAAGCAGATCCTGACTTAAAAGAACACAAAATAAGCTCAAAGTTTCACATTTAATACTATGACAGAATAATTGCGAAAAAGAAATGGTCATTTATTCAAAATCTCAAATAATTCTTTAGAACAGAAAATAACAAATCTTATTTTACTCAACACACTGTCGAGTCAGACCTTGTCATATGCTTACTTAGATGCGCGACTAATATTCAGAAGGTTTGTATTTGGTTACAAAATACAGGAAGGTAGAATCACAGGACATTCTGGATGTACATACAGAATTTGGGTAACGCACCTACTCGCCAGCTGAACGTCACAACAGTCTTACCCCTAATATGTCATAATCATTTTCCTGATCTTTATTTTCGAAAGCGTGGCTAAAAGAAACTGAAATTATATGGTAAGTGGCTCGTAATTGAAAAGTGTGGCTTAAATGAAGGAAAATCCTTAGATAAGGCAAATAGGTGCAACATACGAACTCTACCCAGAAGTTTAAATGGCCAAATAGGATTTCACAGGTGTTCAACAATTATTGACAACGCCAAATACCATCAATTATGATCATTAAAAAAAAAGGTAACACCCTAGAAGTGCAGAAGATACTTTCAGTAATACTTGGTTTATGCATTCTTGGAAATCTTTGGCACGATAGCTACAATTTTTGGCAAAATAAGTTACTTAATTTACAGACCTATAATAAATGAAAAGACTGCCAAAAAGTCAGCATATAAATTTATCACTATTTATTGAAAAGCAACATTTCGTCTCCATTTTGAGGCTTCCTCAGGCGTACTACAAGTAAAATTGTATTTAATTTCTTGTCATATTATGTTTGTAGTATGCCAGAGGAAGTCTGAAGATGAAGACGAAACATCGCTTTTGAATACATTGTGATAAATTTATATGCTGACTTATAGGCCATTCCTTTTATTTATTGTAAACTTTAAAGTCAGAAAGATGTGTTTCAGTTTACAGACCTATACTTTATCTTAACATATTAAAAAATTGTGGAGCAATATTACTGCATATAAAATTTGATATGAATCTTTTTAATTTTTAGGAAAACCTTCACCAGTCAACACAAGTACTACAGATGTTGAAACCGAGGTTTGCAAAATGCCAAGAAAGGTTATCAGCACACACACAGACTTATTGGAAAATTGCTTATTCAGGTTTCTAGCAGAACTAGTCTCAGGAATGTAGGTAATTATGAATCCTAATTAAGACACTACTGTAGTATATATTTAATATATAAATGGCAATACACGAGTTAAAATAGTAACTAGTAATTTATAACTTTTCTTATTTTGGTAAATAGGTTCATAGAAAATTATTTCTGGAAACCTTTTGATACTGTGTAACAAAACCCGTCTCTGTTAAGAGATGTAAAAGTCATGAAATAAGCAGACTTCTCTCTTTGAATGCGTTGGTCTGTGGTACGCAATACGGAAATGACACTGCGGTGCGTTACAGAGTGACGCCGAGAAGCTTGTACCTCATTGCCGACAGATTAAGATACAATCGCCGAGATGCGAAACGTGCAGAATTCATTATTCCCCTTTCAACTCTTGCTCCGCAGCCGAACTATTGAAATCTACTTTGCAGAGGACAAAGATGCCCGCCGAAGTGATACTGCACGCGTCTAAGGTCTTTGGCGGCAGAGACCGTCCCGCTGCTGCAATGATATTGCTCTTTCGAAACGGTTTATAATATACAATACGAGGCGTAAACTGAAATAAACTTCAATCGCATCTCGTAATGTTTACGGCCTCGTTATAAATTAGTTTCAGCACAAGTGATGTTGTATACTAATTAAAAATAGCCAAAATATAGTCAATAAATATAAAATTCATGCGAACAATGGTGAATAATTAACTCCAGTTTTAAATCAGTCACAATTTTAATGTTGTTGTTGTTGTGGTATTCAGTCATAAGACTGGTCAGATGCAACTCTTCATGGTAACCTATCTTGAGCAAGCTCCACACACTTCCCATCTAATGCTAATTTTACAAGACCCCTCGTGTCTCAAAACGAGGCCCATTATTAATCTATCCCTTCTCTTGGTCAACGTCCTCCACATTTTTTTTTGCTCGCTCTACCCCTTGTCCTGTTTATATCTTCCTGGTCGGTTACCCCTATCCACCCTGCTATCTCATCCTCCTATAGCACCACATTTCAAAGACTTAAACCAATATTTGCGGAACGTGATACTGAGGCAGCGGGGAAAGGGAGGGGGAGGGAGAAAAATGATGAAACGCAGACAGGAGAAGTCAGAAATATTTATCCGACAAGGTATAAAATGTTCGCCTTTTGGGTAATTTTAACGAGGGTCTCGTGAGAGGAAAAGTAAGGCAAGTTGTTTTGGTATCCAGTCCTAAGTCTGGTCTCCACGCTCACCTATCTTGCGCAAGCCTTTTCATTTCCTCATAACTAGCACAACCCACACCTTTCCCAATCTGCGTAGCGTAGTATATCCTTGGCCTCCCTCTTCTGTTCTTACCCTACACACTTCCTTTCTAATGCTAATTTTACAATGTGGCCTATTAATCTATCCCTTCTCCTGATCAACCTCCTACATATTGTTCGTTTTTCCCCTATTCTGTTTAGAACTTACTGGGTACTTACTCTATCCAACCGTCTGATATTCAGCATTCGCCTATAGCACCACATTTCAAAGGCTCCTATTCTACTCCTTTCCGCAACTACTATCGTCCACGTTTCGTACCCGTACGAACATTTTTTAGCCATGGTTTCCTAATATTCCCCCCTTATGTTAGCCGTAAGTAAATTCCTCTTCCCTTGCCTCTGCTATTATCCTACTCTAGTAGCGCAATTCCTTAACTTACGTCAAAATATCCCTTCCCAATGTAACAGCCTTTGTTATTCCACTTTTTTCCCATACTACATTCCATTACATTTGTTACCCCTCTCTAATAATCTTCATATTGAACTCTTTTCTCCAGGACCACGTTCGTGCCATTTATTATGTTTTTCCAAGTCTTGTTCTGACTCCCCCCATTACTACAATGTCATCGGCAAAGCGTAGAGTTTTTCCTTCTTCTCCATATTCCTAACTTTCTCCATGAAGACAAAAATAATATTAAAGGCAGCGTTCACCTGTATCCAAACAGGTTTATTTAAATAATCTCAAATTTGATTGATAAAATGTTTTAAGATTGTAGGTGAAGCCTGAATTTTGTTTATAGGCCCATCTACAGTTATTCAACCAAAATTTGCTATGATTTTTTTTTCGTCAATTTTATTAATTTTTTTAATTGTCCATTTCTGAACGCTTTAGCAATACTCTGATTCTTTGTTTAAATAATTCAATCACTTCATATCTTTTGAATTTGTAAGAAATGATCCGTACAATTTCATATAATATTATGTGCGTCATGTGTGTAAATTCTGGTTTTATCCGTTGTTGTTTTTTTTTCGGGTTTACAGTTATTTCTCTCTTTTTTTTGCACCCGAAGGTATTTGTTTCAATGAACGCCTTCAGGTTGTAACGTTTTTTTTCCATTAAAATGAATTTTAATTTTTTGAGTTACGAGGCTCTTTCCCATGCAGTGAGATCAGCCTTGCTGTGTAGACTTGCTGCAGCACTGACGTGGCTGTTTGGTGGCCGCGTTGACAGGGGCAGATCATCTCCTTAAATAATTTGAATTTATTAATACTGCAATTGAGTAGCACTCGGTGGTGGCAGTTACGAAAAATGAACTTAAAAATAAAATATGTTATAGATAATAATTATACTAATATAACATAAATTAAATTAAATTCTAACAAAAAAAATAAAAAAAAGTACCAATTATTCATATATTGTTTCGTCGCACTTCACTACACTTCCCTAATTCTTCTTCCCTGAAACACGTTGCTATTGGCAATTGGGAATGTTTCGAAAACTTCTGCAGGTAAATTGTTCCCAATCCCTTACAGTCCGATTTTAAAAATGAAAAATTTCCCAACGTCAGTATTAAAGCTACACTGCCGCTCCAATTTTGCAATGATGATGATGATCCTCCCTCCTCCTCCTCTACTGAAATAATTTACTTCTAAAAACTTTGATGCAATAACTTGTACTTTTTGTGGTCTCCGATGCTGCTAACGTATAATTTCAACCCCATACAATAACGAATGGGGAAGTATTCTTATGGGTGCGGATGGAGAGGCAAAACATAAAAATAGAAATAGAAATCAATCAAGATTGGACTCGGAACCGATGTAATGTGATCCGCTGAGCTTAATTCCAACATGAAAAAAAAAGCAATTTAAATTAAAATTCATCCCCTGAGAGGGGTCAAAAACAGACTTCCGCATACTGTCTTTAACGGATGGTACGATTTCGGACCAAACTTTGAGCAGGTGTTCTTGACGACAAACCGAACGCAACTTGAGGGTAGGGGTTGGAAGGGCGGTGATTTTCCAAAATACATAAACTGCCGTTATTTCCTTCTAATGCACATATTTTTGGGGCCAATTAATTTGGCAGCGTTTTCGGTGAATTTGAGTGTAATTTCAACCTCATTCATGGTCTTAGGGTAGGAGCGGGGGTGTAGGGGGCGGCGTCATTGAAAAATTATAATAATAAAACAGTCAATTTTGGTATCGAAATCGGTTCTATGGGGGAGTCTTTTGAGTTTGATTCCGACATTTTGGAATGCGAATTAAATTGCAGTTAACCCCGCCTAACAGGGGGAAAAACACTTGAGCGTAATACGTTCAAAGAACTGAACACTTTTGGTAAAATTTGGTTCCCTAGTACTCGCGACCCAAGGATTTTTGAGATGAGACACGGCTACCACCCCCAAGGGGCTGAGGGTGTAATTAGCGGAGTTTTTTTTTGTGTGTGTAATAAAGGGGGTTCATATGTGCGTCGGAAAATAATCTTTAGGTCAATAACTTAAATAGTTTGAAGATCTTCCCTGTGTGTATGTTCTGTACATTTCACTTGTGAACGACGGCGCAGTACAGCATCGAAACGTCGTGGTTTAAACTTCACATGACCCTGGTGGAAACCCAAGAACTGTTTTTTTTATCATCTATTTTTAGCCCGCTTTCTTGTTTCCTATAGCAGGCCTTTATTACAATATTTTACAACAATCTTGTACACTTTTTACAATGATTAACCTTAGCAAGAGTAATTAATAGAATACAAAAATGAATGGTATTTTTTTTTACTTTATACCCAAGAACTGTTTATCCAACTTTAATATTTGTGTATAATTTCAACCCCTTGCAGTATGTGAGTGGTGGGTGGGGGTAGGGGGAGGGTGGTAGGGGGTGGAAATGAGTCATATGAGAATATCCGAGACGCTGTCAGACATTATGACCTTAATATGCGATTTAAGCAAAAATTCATCACTGAAATGGGGGAGAATTTTTATTCTGTTAGGAGTAGTGAAAATATTTGTAACCCTGGAATTTGTTTACAATTAAATCATTGGGGAAAAAAACCTTGTTTCATATTGTCATAATTGTAAACAAATTGCATTAAAAAATTTGTAATGTTTCAAAAAAAAATTGTATTTTATTTTTGGTGATGACTGCGGCAATGCCGAAAGCTACTACTAAATAAATTTTGAAATCGAAATCGAAATGAAATTATAGTTTTGGTTATTGGGACTGATTAACACGGGGAAAAATTATTATTATTATTATTATTATATCACACTGTAATTTAAAGGTTTTTTTTTCCAGCATCCAATGGTATATCGTTAAAGTATCGCACTCAAGTTTACAAGATTTTTTTTTTATTTGTGTATAAATCTCATTCCTCCGTTTGTCCCTAAGATTAGTTTTAGTGGTGAAACGTTTATATTTGACATATTTTACTAGTGGGCGGCCGGAAATGCTCGGGAATTCATTATATTAACCCGCTACAGTATTTAATTCGACGGTAATGTCTTTGTCAACACGTGATTATAGCATCCATATTTAATTTACCCTACTGTATGAGGGATCTGCGGGGCACGCGGTCCTGGAATCTGCTCTTTACTACGATCTGGACAGAAGGAAAAATGTCAGCGTTGAGGAACGTTTCCATCGAAAGAAAATAATAAGAGATCCTCAGAAGGTGGCAACCTTCCGGAGGATCTTGCAAATGAAATATCAGAAATAGAGGAGGAAAAATTTAGAAAGAAATAGGAATGGAGGGACATATAGCAATTAACATCCTTGGAACTGTACAAACAACAATGCAACATGGTATTCCTGCAAACTTCCCAAAAAGAGCAATGAAGGTAGAGCATCCTGCTACTACCGAGCAATGGCGGAATCCGTTATGCTCGGGATTTCCGGAGTGGGAAGAATTTGACTAGGAAAAGTGGAGGAGCAAGGTACAAAATCCGTCTGCCTTTTGAAGAAGGAGCAGGAGACAGGATGGCGAGGAGGAGGAGGAGGTTGTTAAGAGCCACGAACAGCGGCTGATAGATTGGTCCCGGATCCGGATGTTAGAGAGCTGCTGTTATAACGTTATTAACAAATAAATTAGCGTAACACGAGGCTGGAAATGTAATACCACGAAAGGGTTTAATTTAGTCCTGTTGCAAAGACACAGTAGACTAGACGGACGGATAAGTGGATTGTAGATTAGTCTAGAAATTAGTAGAAACCTTAATACATTTGCTTTAGTAATAGCTTATTTCGGAATTATTGTAATATGTGTAAAAAAAAAGGCCCACTTTAGACTCTAGGTAGTAGGTCGTTAGTTAAAATAAAAAAAACAACATAAATTTATTGTAATATTATATTTGTAATACGCACGAGGAAGTCTCAAAAGGGAGACGAAACGTCGTATTTATGTTAATTAAAACATTAATAGATTTATGTGCTGCTTAATGTTGTAGCAGTGAGGGGGAAGAAGAGAGGGAAGTGCGTGCGGTAGTTGCAGAGAGACACAGCAGAGGCGCTGCAGCGGCGTGGTTCCTGGCGGCCGCAGAGTTGTGTGTCTGGTTCCGTCCATCCGTACGCGTTCACTCCTCAGGTAAGACGCTCTTACGTAACTAATCTTCCTACACACATTGCGTGAGACTGCAAAGTTGGGAAATATAAACATGAAAAGTTACCTTGAAATCCGTCGAGCGGACAAAATAGACACATTCACTAACCAAATACCAACTTTAACTAAGTAAGAATTTAGTTTGTGTTCTACTACTTTTTAACGGTTAATGTGGTCTAGTAAAATAGACATTGATTTGCCAACTTCGTAAAAAAAAATATATTTCTTCTTCCTTTGTGAGTGTACAGCATTCATGTTCGAATATAACTCACATATAAGGCTAGGCACACTTTGAAATACCCTCTGCCTAGGACCACCTTTAAGCTGAAGCTCAATTTTTCTCTTTTTCCCCCAACAGTAGTACGGTGGCCCCCATATATATTATACCATCTGCGTAACAAACATCAAAACGGCCGACAATTTTGGGACTTCTTCAGAAAAAAAAAGTACTTAAAAAATTATTCTGGCATTTAAATTTAATGAATGGTATGGGAATACATTTGTTTTAATTGCAAAATGTAGGTCAGAAATGGTAATATTTGGTTTCTGACCTGCGTGCAATTATTCGGGTGTCGCCCAAAAATGTATTTCTTTACCTGGAAAAGTTAAGAATTGTATCTAACGTGTTGAATAATATGTTTAAAAAAAATCCCACTTGTTGATCGTTAATGCTTATTTCTTGCCATATTGAAGGATGTAATAATACTAATTTTCAAATCGCTCCGAAAGCTTATTCTTTTTTTACAAGTACGCTGTTATTACTTTTTCAATTTAATTTCTGGATCTCAAATTTTTTTAACCTAGCTAATTTGTTATATTTCGGTCTATAATTTTATTGCATTCTATGTCGTCGTTGGAAAAAGAAAAAAAAAATAGCTCGTTCACAGTTTATGGTGAATTATTTCTATGTGCTTAAAATGGTCACAAAATTGAACCTTGTGCTCTGTTGCCACCTCTAATCCCCAAATGCACAGAACCACTTGACGACGTTCCTCTTTCTTTACAACAAAAAACCGTTGGCAATGTTTTCCAGACGTTGCAATATTTCCTAGTTTCCTCTGTGACAACGTAAAACAAATTTACATCAGTTTAGAGCCGAAGTCATTACATCACACACGACGCGCCCTTAAACAGCAAATTATGTAAAATTTCCCGTAAATATTCTTCGGACCGCGCTTTGATTCGTTCAACCAATATTAGCGTTAAAGTCGAAAAAATTATTTTAATACCTCCACTGTTTAGTTTATGCTCATAAGCTGTTTCTTTTTTTTTTACGTTTGGAAGCGTGATTCACTTAAGTCAACCTCATTTTCTTCTGCAGATCCTGAGCTCATTATTTTAATTCCTACAGCGGTGCCTTTTAGTTTGGGCAGTTTTATCGTCCCTAAAAAAAAGAAGCGGAAATTCTGTAAACACTCTCGTATGTATTAAAATATTCTAATAATGCTAATGGCGATTTTTTATGAGATTCCAGATACTTATACTTACTGTTTTTCCCCGTCTTTTAGACCTATTTATTGTTTTCGAATACGTGTGTCGGTTTAAAAAAATATATATATTTATAACCGTCGTGAACGACGTCGTCGGAGAAATTTATTTGGCCTCTTGCGTCGG
The DNA here is from genome assembly GCA_034510155.1 of Eucriotettix oculatus. NCBI lineage: Eukaryota > Metazoa > Arthropoda > Insecta > Orthoptera > Tetrigidae > Eucriotettix > Eucriotettix oculatus. The sequence goes on from CM067382.1 coordinate 67,818,442, forward strand.
CGTTCCAAGGTTCTCCTTATTCGTCCACAGATGTCAGGTGTTCGTGTAACGTGACGAATCTATCCCCGATAAAACGCCTGACCTGAAAACGTTTTCCTTCAAATCCAGACTTGTTTGCTATTTCACTTTCCTCGGCTCTAGTAAGTTCACAATACCCACGCGTTATTAAATGTTTCAGATGGAAATTACAATTTTGACTTCAGCCTATCCTTCTAAAGGTTATTATGAAGCTATATTTATTATTCTCCGTTAGCCTTCTTATGAGGTAATGCAGAATAAATTACAACAGAGCTTATCCTATTTACCTACAGTGTATAACTAAAATATTCATTATTCATATAAAACCTTTTATCTTTATTTAACACTATCTAATAAATTACTGCAATTAAAAGTAGATAGCAAACAAACTCATTGTTCACATCACTCTAGCTAGATAAGCACTGACACAACACTAAAAGTAATATCATTAATTCCAACTTATGTACAATGGCCAAAAAATCAGAACTTATTAAAATTTTACATTCTGCCCTATTTTCAGGAAACTCTTCAGTTGAGTGTAAAAATTAATAAATATGTATAATGAAGGAGACAACAGTTGATTTATAAACCATTTAAATACAATATCAATTAGAATCGTCTGTTTACACTAATTGAATAAATTGACGACCAATCTAAAGACCATAAAGTCATTATTTAATTCATGTGACGTTTCGTCAACATGTTTGGGGCTGCACCGGGTTATATCTTCAAATGTTAAATTTTTCAAGTACTTGGTTATAAATATTTGGGGGGAAAAAAATAGCGAGTTTAAAAATGGATAAAAAAAATTGAACTGTTTTGACTGCAAGAGCAGTTTCAACCGAAATGTACGCCGAATACTTAAAAAATTTAACATTTGAAGAAGTTACCTGATGACAACGAAACGTCGGGTGATTTAAATAAAAAGCTTTGTCGTCTGCACTTTGGACGTTAATTTAAAATTTAACAAATGGTTTATATAAATTCATACGAAATTTTGTTGATCATGGAAGTAACCATGTCAAGTACTGACTTTTTAGTTGCATTTATTTGTTAATTTTTAGGCACAATTGTAGAGGTTCCTGAACATGAGGAGGAAATAAATTAGTTAATGAGCCTCTTTGCCAGTATTTTTATAATTTAAATATCAATTATACAATGTTTCGTCAAAATATAGGTCCACATGGAACTTCACTCCATGACCCATTCGGCCGAAAAAAATTTTTTTTCATGGAGCTAAATTTTTATCTGAAGAAACCTCAAATGAAAAACGAAACTTTGTATATTTAACTGATTAACTAATTTATTGTATATTTAATAGTCAGTTAATTTATTTAATTAATTTCCTGTCTGCAACTCCTATCGTCCACCTTTAACGAGCGCACTCCATAGCAACATTTTTAGTATTGATTTCCTTTCATTTATTTATATATTATTCTATTTATAAAAAAAATGTAATTTGCGCCGTTCATTGTCCTACACTAAAAGAACAGGGACAAGAGTCTCACCCTTCGTGCTTCATTGTGAAGGTTCTATCTAATTGCTTTAAATTAATTCTTGTGTCTTGCGCCGAGCCGCAACTCTCCCACAAAATTTGGTTTTGATTTAGAATCGTAATTCGTGAAAAATAAGAGAGAGGCTAGAGAAAGTAAATTTTTTGGGCGGGTGAAAGGTTACATTATTAGCATAGTATGAGAGGAAGGGAAGGGCTGATTAAGGATCCTACCCTGAAAGAGATGCATGAGGTTGGTCGTGCTACAAACACGCAGCTGAATTATATAATTCATCGCCGTCGTTAATTGCGTATCAAGAGAAATAAATAAAATTGCTTATTTCTTGTCAGGTGCTGCGGATAATATTTGAATATTAATGTTGTTTGTTTTTTCGTCAGTCGCCATAACTGAAGCTTTGTGAAAACCTGTCGTGAATCTTTGGAAATCTGGTAGGACGTTTCGTCAGTAACTGCGGGTAATTAGACGAGATGGAGACGAATCTTGAGAAACTGCGTGCATGCAGGGGAAACAAGTTCGTTCTTGGTCCTGTTAGTTGACTTGTGGTCGCATTGCATAAGGACTTGAAGCCCATGAGAATTGCAACGGATTACCACTTTCCATAAGAAATATATCAGTTTCTCTTCGCGTTCCCCAATCTGCTATCCTTGTAATGTCTCTAGACGTGGCCTTGTAATCACAGTCCTTCCTTTCATCTTGTTCTCTCTTTATTTATGTAATAAAAATTACCATGCTGTGGTTCGGCACATTCAACCCTGTTACTTAAGTTTCCTTTATGTGACACACACACAGTGCTTCGTCATACTGATTATGTATTTATTTATTTACAATAATTATTTATAATAAATAGTTATATATTTAATGCTGACTTTTTTTGACCGGTTTTATTTGTTGTAAATATTTAAGTCAGAAAACTATGATGTAATTTTTTTTATTTAATCTAGAAATGGTCAGGTGACAGATACATGGAACTTAAACAATAATTAACAATCTGGTCGTTAACTTATATTACTTCAATATAAATAACACCTAATAATATGGAATCATATTATTAGAAGATAAATTTTGAAAAAGGAATAATATTGTTTTTCCCTTAAAGAAGAAGACACGAAATAAACTTCACTTCAGTGATGTGACAGTATTTATCGAAAACTCCCGAGTGTAACAATAAAAAAATAATCAAATTTTAATTAGAGTGTGTGGGTCGTCTTTGTCCAATTCATCGACCATGTTATTAAATTGTGAAATACAACAGCGTTTCCGTCTTAGATTTGCGGCATCTTCACGTGTCACTTACTACAAAGAAACGAGTTCAAATTATTTTCAAGTGTGCAATAATTTACATGTGAGATTTAAATAAGTAAACGGTAAGTACAGCCTTGATATGACGGAAACTTTATTACTTGAAATTTAATGTCTCGTCTCCATTTTTAATTTTCATAGTGTTAACTTTTCAAATTTTCTCTGATAAAATCCCCTAAAAGGAAGACGACACAATAAATTCTATTACATTAATTAGTCTGATATTAAAAATTAAAATGAAATAATTTCCCATAGTTTTTTTTTCGGACAGTTTTTATTTTTAATGGTACAACGTTTCGGCGCATATTCGCACCTTCTTACCTCCTTACAATCCAATTATTGTGGTTAAAAACTTACAAATTTCACGTGTAAATTCAATAATCTTTTCGGCTGAGGGAGTCAAGGAGTAACTATTGCTAAGTTTGTAAGTTTTAACCATTTTTATATATAAATTAAAAACTAGTAACATATAACTTATATTTAATTTATTATAATATTTTTTTTGTAGTAAGCCTGAGGAAGTCTCAAAATTGATATGAAACGTCGCTTTTGTGAATAAATAGTGATATATTTAATGCTGACTTTTTGGTCGTCTTTTTATTTATTAAAAATTTTAAAGTCAGAAAAGTTTGTTTTATTTTATTATATATTATTGATTTCTGTAAACCCTTGTCCTAATGATGTTTTTTTTAATTAATTTTAAATGCCGCAAATTCGCGTTATCTAAGTTAATCGATGATATAGTTGTGTGTATCCTTATCTATATGTAATTTCCTACTATTTCACATTGACCTCTATTTTGTTGTCAAAATTAACGAGTTACCACAGTCTCAAAGTTTATTAGCAATGTCATTCCTTGGGCTTGGTTACTTGATCCTCCACCTCTACGCGACCTCCGGAATTTTCCATTAATTTGGCATAAATCGTGTTACATAATGGTTGCAACTCTGACTTGCGAGGCCGATTAAGTCGTCAACTTGCATTACATCAAGTAATTCCTGTTTCCAATTACCAGATACAATTCAGTTAACTTGTACCAATGCGGCTGTGATCGATTATCGTTGTTCAACTTTGCGTCTTGTGTGTTTTTGCCCGTTAATAGCAATGGAATTTCTCCGTCCTCGGAGGCTACAGCGACCCCCATATTATTATTATTTTTTTGTCAATATTAGTTATTAATGATTTTATGGTGTATAATAGCTGTTCTGTTGAGTTGGAATAGGCAGATAAAATATATAGTTATGCGGTTAACATAATTTTGCGGGATTCTAGTCCAAAATTAAATCGCAATATTATTAATTGGGAGATTAGAGCAGGTGCAACAGCAGAGTAGTAAAACCGGGTGCCACGAATTCAGGAAATCAGGGAAGTCCAGACCCTCGTCACCCCCCCGGGCGGAGACTCGTCCCACGGAAATGGCGGTTAAAAAGGCGATAAAATAATTGGCAACGTTGGTCACACCCGACCAAATGTTTGTTCCGCCGCTTGAAGCAACAACAACGGAACGTCTGAGCCGGTCTCAAGCATCTTGCGAACGCCACGCAGGAGCTGTGCATCACACCGAGAGCAACTCTGCAACGGGGAAATTGGCGTACCTCGAAGCAATCCTCTCCGATTTCCTGTTGTCTCGTGCCAAACTTTGGTGATTTATCAGAGGGAAGAAATTTCATTTCATATAAATTTCTCTTCTTTATTGTGCCAAAGAATCAGTAATTAATTATTCAATTAAAATAAACCAGCCTGTAGGTGAAAATTTCCATCCTTAATAATGCTATTTACTTAAAGAACCTTTCGTGTTGTATTGGTTTTATTGGAAATGTTGTCCTAAGACTGGTCTGATGCAAACCTCCATCTTGCGCAAGCCTTTTCATTTCGTCGTAAAATAGCACAATCCACAACCTCCCTAACCTGCTTAGCGTTTTCCATAATCGGCCTCCCTCTTCTGTTGTTACCCCACACACATGTCCCTCGAATGCCAATTTTCAAAGACCGTCGTCATGTCTTTGAACAATTCCTTCTCCTGGGTCAACGTCCTTCCTCATTGTTCGCTTTTCTCCTATAACTTCATCGTTAGTGATTCTATCCACTCATCTGATTCTCCTGTAGCACCAAATTTCACAAAGGCTCCTTCCATTATTTTTCCCTTTCTGCGACGCTTATCATTTCGACGTTTCACACCCACACAATACAAAAGAAGAATTTTCAGCAAGGATTTTCTAATATTCACGCTTATAATAACCGTAAGTAAATTCCTCTTCCTTGCCTGCGCTGTTCTTCTCTTTATGTCTGCTAGTTATTACGCTTCCCAAGTAGCAGACTTCCATAACCTTCCCGTCAATATGTCCCTTCCCAATCTAATAGCCTTTGTTATTGTCATTGGGAATAATATTTGATAATTGGCGGGATGACGCCATAGCGTCGGTCCTTTGAAGCTCTACAAAAGCAGGGCTCCCAAGATTTTGTGCGGCTTCCGTGGCCCTTTCCCTCCTTTCATCCTGATTGATTGTTTACAAGCAGTCAGTCGTTCATGTGAAGGTGCTGTGGTAGGGAACGGAATGTTTCCAACCATACGTTGTTGTTCTTTTGGAAAAGGGAAACCCACCACGCCGAAGCTGCTTACATGACCAAGGCTGATGATGCCAGAGACCGCCATGTAATGCACGCATCGCCAATAATTTGTCTTTCACTTGTGCCTCAATGTCACGTAACTTTAGCTAAGGTTGAAGCTTGTTTAAAAAAAAACCTCTAGTTAACCGTCTGGAGTTGCTGCCGCACTTTACGTAACAGGCAGCTGCAAATGCGACGCCCGTAAAAACTGTAACACCGACAAGTTGTGGATTTATAATTTTGTCAGTAAATCTGCGAAACGTCAGACTGTAATGGGTTTTGAGTTGGTATGCGGTTCCTCGAAAATAATGAGCGAGTCAGACAGAGTGAGGGGAAGTCGTCGGGATACGTTTAAAAGAAACCTCAAATATACTCCCAGGATCTCCAGAGAGAGCCGAAAATACTCCCGGTACAATAGACGGGCAACAAATACTTTCACTGCCCTAACAACAAAAATTCTCCCACCCCACCACCTAAGGGATGAATCTTTACTTAAATGGCATATTGAAGGAGATAATGTAACACAGCGACTCGCATTAAACCAAACTCGACGGGTTTCCCTTTTTATTTTCATATGGCTCGTTTCCACCCCCCACTCCCCTCTCATGTTGGAAAGGGGTTGAAATTTATACACAAATATAGTCGGGGAAACAATATAAAAGTAATTGACCTCAATATATTTTTTTTATCGACTCGTAAGACGAGCCTTTTTTTTGAGTAAGGCGAGGATGGAGTCTGTCGCCCACGCTGTTTAACTTATATATATATATAAGTTCCTCAACAATTGCAACTCGCAAGCTGGCCTGCATTGTTAAGTGTAACTTTTCGTGTTACAATATATATATATATATTGTAACACGAAAAGTTACACTTAACAATGCAGGCCAGCTTGCGAGTTGCAATTGTTGAGGAACTTGGGCCAACAATGTAGTCTGGCGAGACTTTGCAGTGAGTCGTCATGGGGTAGTGGAAGGAGCAGGTTGTGTCGGCGGGACGACGAGAGAGAGAGAGAGAATTACCACGGCCATCCATGATGCAGATATAATTATTTTTCATGTTCTGATTGGAACTAAAACTATTAAAATCATCTTTTGGTATTTTTTGTGAAAAATACCTGGCGCCCTAAAGGAATTGAAAAATCCTCGAATACGGAGGAACGCGGAAACCGCTACAATATATATATATATATATATATATATATATATAGAACAGGTGACGAAGAAAGCTAAAACTGAATAATATGTAAAAAGGAATCATACTGCAAGGAATGGAAATAAAAACCCCAACGCCATGCCGATGATACTGTAGTTATTACGCGATGTAAGAAGAAGACTTGTAAACTGTGATAAATGGAATGAACGTGGTCATGGAGAAAGAATTTAATATTTGGCTTGATAGAGGGAAAACGGAGGCGATGGGGTGTGGTATGGGAATGACAAGGATTGGGAAGGGATATTTTTTTGTAGGAAGTTATGGAATTATTTAAACTTGGGAATAGGGTAGGATAGCACAACAGGGCAAAGGAAGAGGAATTGACTTACGGGTCATATAAGTGTGAATATTAGGAAACCGTTGGTAAATTGTTCGTATGGAGTGTGTGGCGTTATAATGGGGGGGCGATAGGAGTTGCGAAAAATGCAGTGGAAAAGAAAGGGTATTAGATTGGGAAGGGGTATTTTTACGGACGTTAAGGAATATTGGTACTTGGGAAGCGTAATAACTCGGGATTGTAGAATTATTGTAGACATAAAGAGTAAGATAGCACAGGCAAGGAAGGCTTTCGCGGAAAAAGAGGAATTTGCTTACAAGTGATAAGAGAAGGGATAGATTAATATAGGCCACGTTTTGAAACATGAAGGGGGGGAAGGAAGGGCGCTGCGGGAGTTTTCTCGCAGGCGCTTCAGCCCAGAGTGACTGCGGGGCTTCTTACCTGATCATGTCGGGAATGCCTCTTGCACTCTTTCTGGGTACTTTTTATCAAAGTTCTCATATGCCGAGACACCTTCACCTATTTTAGGAGGTATATGTTCCGGGGTCAAAGACCTCTCATGTAGCCTGTTACCCCCCCCCCCAAAAAAAACCATGAAGGGTCTTGTAAAACTAGGTTGGGATTCGCTAAGCAGATTAGGGGGGGCGGGGATGCGGTATATGGTAGAAATGTGTAGAAATGAAAAAGTTTGCGCATGATAGGTTAGCATAGAGGGTTGCATCAGACAACAACAACAAAAACAGTGTGCGTGCAGCAGCTGAAAAGAAAAACCAAGTAAAATTATCATAACCTGTATAAAGAAAGAGTAGCTATATGTAAGCATTCATTATTTCACGTCTGACAGGCTACTCAGGGTAAACACATTATTCCAAGCTAATAAGAGCAAAGAGAGAGAGAGAGAATATATATCTGTCAAAACGTCACATAGAAATTAAATTTAACTAACAATTTGTTCAGGTAACGATACTTTAAATTAGTTTTTTATAAGTCACAGGGCAGATGATTGAGGAGCGTGACGTAAAGACCGACACATGGTCCATCTCCTGCTGATAAAACTGTAGCTGCAGCACATTGAGTCATGGCTTGTGGCGGTTAAGACGCCATAAAGTAGGAAGAGGACCGGGGGGGAGGCGGAAATACGTAAATTTTTATAAACGTGTCCCTCTGTCTGATATCGGGATTGCTGTCGAATTAATTACTGTAGCAGCGGGTTAATGTGAAGGAATTCGCTGGGCAACGCCGGGCACACAGCCAGCCATCAAGCAGCTTATATAAATGACGCGACAGTGGGAGGAAGCAGCCTCGGAAGAAAATCCTTTCTCTCTCTCTCTAGACGTGTAATGTATATGTTTTTTATTTATTTATTGTGGAATTACTGAAGATGAGAACGTCGTTTCAGTCACGATTTTTTCCTTCACGAATAAAATTTCTCCCTGGTTTTATTTATTTGAAAGGATGAAATTACGCACCGACTAATTTTTAGACATTGCGCATCAGCATCCGTCTGCTTAAGTAATTTGGTTATGCATCATTTTGTTGTGGTATTCGGTCCTAAGACCGGTCCTACCTTGCGCAAGCCTTTTCATAGCTAGCGCAGCCAGGACTACCTCATCCTCCCTAATCTCTCTCTTAGCGCGTTCCTTCCTTGGCCTCCGGTCCTGTGTGTTCGCTTCCCCTTCTAATGCCAATTTTTACAAGACCCTCGTGTCTTGAAACGAACGTGGCCTTGTATTATTAATCTATCCCTTTTCCTCCTCGGTCAACGTCCTCCATACTGTTCGCTCTTCCCCCCTATTCTGTTTAGAGCTTCGTCATTAGTGATTCTATCAATCCATCTCGTGCTCCTACAGCACCTGCACCTCATTTCAAAGGCTTCTATTTTCTGTTCCTTTCCCCCCAACTCCCTATCGTCCCCCGTTTCGCACCGCCAAGCTGCTCCATACGGACATTTTTTTTTTGCAACGATTGTCTAATATTCACACTTATATTGATTGCCCTCTAAGTAAATTCCTCTCCCCGTTGCCTGTTGCTATTATCCTACTCTAGTAGCAGAATTCCTTAACTTCCGTCAAAAAATATTCCTTCCCCTAATCTAACAGCCTTTTGTTATTCCATTGTTTCCCTTACCTCACTCCATTACATTTCAAAGGTTTCTTCTATTTTCCCTTTCGGCAACGCTTATCATCCCCGTTTCACACCCACATAACTCCACCCTGTAAAAGAAGCATTTCAGCAAGGATTTCTTAATATTCACAAGTAATATTACCCGTAAGTAAATCCCTCTTCCTTGCCTGTGCTGTCCTACTCTTTATGTCTAGTATACTCTTCTATCCTATTCTAGTTATTACGCTTTTCCCAAGTAGCAGAATTCCTTAACTTTCTTCAAAAATATCCCTTTCCCGTAATCTACCAGCCCTTTGCTATTCCACTGTTTCCCTTACCTCACTCCCATTACATTTTTTTCGAAGGCTTCTTCCATTATTTTTCCCTTTCTGCAACGCTCATCATCGTCCACGTTTCACACCCACATAACTCCACACTGCATTTCAGCATGGATTTCTTAATATTCACACGTAATATTACCCGTAAGTAAATTCCTCTTCCTTGCCTGTGCTCATTATGTCTAGTATACTCTTCTATCATCCCTAGTTATTACGTTTTTCCCCAAGTAGCAGAATTCCTTAACTTCCGTCTTCCCAATCTAACAGCCTTTTGTTATTCCACCGTTTCCCATCATGCTACACGCCATCACCTTGGTTTTTCCCCTCTGTTAATCCTCACATTGAACTCATCCTCCAGGACCACGTTCATGCTTATTGATTTCCCAAGTCTTCTCGTGACTCCCCTAAGACTGCAGTATCATGGGCAAAGCGCAGAGGTTTCATGTTGGTTACATTTACCGCAACTGGTGGTGGTCCGAAGGTCTAATAGTTTAAAGTTAAATCCTTGCAACTTTTTCTGGTAAATTTCTTTTATACGGCTTCAGGACTAATCTTAAAAAATATTTGACGGCCAAAATGTGAAGCTTGTTGATGACGAGACACGCCAACTTTTTGAGTGCGAAAATAATGGGTTTATCCCGTTACCTGGAACGAGATTCATTAATATTTCAGCCACCGACAAAACCGTGCCCAATTCATTAATCTTCATTAGCGCACTTAACACTTATTAATCTCGTGTGTTTGTGTGTTGTGTGTGTGTGGAGCGTTGCTGTGTACGTGACTCGTTCCTTTTTTTTTTTGCTTCTGCCGAACTGGTTTGTCCCTTCAAGGAATTTCTCGTAATGTGTTACACAATTCGCCTACCACTTTAAAAAAAAGGAGGGTGGGTGGAGGTTCAAATCGAGAAGAGAATGAAACCGCATCCTCCTCGAGGAACTTGTATTATTTATTTATTTGTGGCCTTGAAACAACTCTCGGCAATAAACTTGCTTCACGCTTTTACCGTTTTCTTTCTTCCAATTACTTATATTTCAACCATTAAGCTCGGACACCATTTCAGTTATTTCGATTTATCTCTCTTATATTCATGTGTGTGTGTGTGTGTTGTAAATGATGGGGTGGGGGATATTAATTAATGAATTTAATAATTGAGTTTAAATATATATACATTTATTAATTGTAAAACACAATAATTTTTAATATGGGTAGTGCGCGTAGATATATTAAGTTCAAAAATAATTATTTAAAAATGGGGGATTGTATTGTATTAAAGATCTCAGGGGTATTAATGGTTTGGGTGTTGTTGACCCACACGTGTAGCAGCAGATGATCTACTGTTGTTCGTTGACGAACCTGAGTTGTCTGTCTTCAGAGGATGCGTCTCGTCGTTGTGATTTTCCGTGTTGTGGAACTTGAAGCGGCAGGTAGACAATAGCTGCTGCCAAATTGAGGAAAACTCCGCTTTTTTCCTCTTTCTTCCCTTGTTGTTGAGACCTTTCTTCCCTTGCTTCCTGGACTGATCAAAGCATGGTCCACCTCTCCGCTGCCAATCTCCTCTCTCTCCACCACTTCTCTGCTGCCATCTCCTTTCAGCACCACCAACTTGTATCACAAGCAATCTCTTTTTCCTTCAATATCCTCTCTCTCCATCCACTGCAAAAATCTCTCCAATCTCTCCTAAAATTGTCTCCGCCAGCCTCTTTAAAGCCTTGTCCCCCCACTTATCCGACACCTATCCCTTACTAAGGTGGCAGGGATGGATATCCTCCAATCACATCCCTTGTTTTCATTTGGGGAAACACACACACGCACGCTACCCGCGGTCACCAAATTCCCAGGCAGATTAAGACGAGGTGTCCGAGCTGCTTTATGGTCCAGGTGTAAGTCAGCCAGCCGCAGTCCCTTTGTTATTATTCCGAGCCGCCAAGACGGCGCAAGGAAAAAACCAACCCCCTTCTTCTTCCTTCCTGGACAGCGACTTTCTCATGCAGGAATATTTCTTATTTAAGTTCCCGTAAATAATAATAATAATAATAAATTGGACGCGGGTTCTCTACTGCGCTACAGTGTGTTGCACGCTGGTGTCGAGGTCAACTCGTCTCGCTAATAAGCCTCACCTTCATCTTCTAATGTCGTCATTTTTATATCCAAATATGTCATATTTATAAAGTTAACAAATAAACACCAGAAGAGTCGGTAAATCGGATACGGGTTACAACGTTTCGTTTCGTTTCGCAATTTCGGGGACTCCTTCATTAGCAAAAATGATACAATCAGCTCGTTCCCATTACACATTTTCCTCGTTTATAAATATTAAAGAAGCCTTGAGTCTAAAAGTGAATGCCGAGGAGACAGAAAAAAAACACTCTTCATTAGCAAATTTAGTGCGTTTCCTCGCGCCACGTGTTTATTTATAATTCGACAGTTTGCCCCCGGATTCTGATGTTTAGGCCATCTCGCCGACTTCCGCGGGACCTTGGACCGGTTTAGAAGTAAACTTGTTGCATTTCAGGTGGAAAGAATGCTTTAATTTAGGATATAAAGCAAGACAAAAGAGGGAAAAAAAGAGCCAAGAAGAGAAAGCTACGGTCGGAGATTCTCCATTACTGTTATAACACATCTCACAATAAACTTCCAATAGGAATTATGGTATCGTGTAACGGGCTACATGAGGGTGATCCTGAAACGGGCAATTCCGCTATTTGATGAGTTATTCTTTAAAAAATAATTGGGTTATCAGGTTACATGAGGGTGATCCTGAAGCAGGCAACTCCCCTTTAATATCATAGTAAGGGACTTGAAAAAGGGGGGTGTGGAAGGTAGAGCAAGGTAGCCCAGTACGGGTTGACTAGGGCCCCCAGGTTATAGTGTAAGGATCCTACCCTCGCGGTGTTTCACCTAAAGGTGATGCAGGGAATAACCCTAGAAAACCTGCATCAGGTAGGGTCGCGGGCTATAGTGTGTGTTTACTCCTCCTGCCGCCCTTCTGATGACGACGGGGAGACTGGATTGCTGTGGGGGGAACGACGCAACAAACCCGCCGCCTCCGTACGTGCCTAGATCAGTATTGAGAGGCAGCTGGCCGACTGGTCCCAATGGGAGGATCAGCGAACAACATCTCTTACCGTATGCCGAAGGTCTTCGACCCCCGTACATACACCTCTGAAACTGCCCAAGGTCGTGTCTCAGCCTGCAGGAGTCTTAAATTAGTTACCTTGGCCATGGACCAAGGGGGAGGGGAGGGAAAGAGGAAGTCAACCTCCACCTCACCTGGCTCTCACTCATTTACCCATCAGGATATCCTCCTGATTCCTATCCCATGATCCCGGGCTGTGGTTTTTTTTGGGGGGGTTAACAGGCTACATGAGGGTGATCCTGAAACAGGCAACTCCCCTTTAATAGCATAGGAAGGGAATTAAAAAGGGGGGATCTATCCGAAATCATTTGAACGCATTAAAAGTTAGTCCGGCTGCGAGAAAGAGAGATTTTTATTTATGGAAAGGTTCTGTTTGTGATGCAACGCGAGTTTCTGTAATCCGCCAAGCAAGGAGCAACTCTAGGCGCACTTATCCGCTGGACATCGATGTCTGATTGCAAAATTAAGTAATTTCTTTTCAATTTGAACAGTTTTCACACTGCTTAAGTCAATTCCCCGTGAGTAATAGAAATTGAGTAGGTTCTAGAACTATTCTGTTTCATCGTTATTAAATATCTAAAATAAATCCATTTTAATTATGTAGTATTACAACTAACATCTCTTCGTTATCTCCACGCATTTCTTCTTTCTGTTGGATTTCCATCCCCGTAACCGTTGCATAACTCGCGGAAGTGCGATTATTTCTGTGTGTGTATGTGTCAAAATTCTACAAGTAAATTAATTATTAAGGGACGCAACAATTTTTGACTTCTCAGAACTATCGAGAAAAAAAAACGTTACAAATATTATTCCAGCGGGTGCCACAGAATCGTCACGACACGGGCTAAAGTCTTTTTGACTCCCTCCCTCGTGTGCACTAACATTAAAAGACACAAGAAATATGAGAACAGCACAGAGTTGATTTTATTTGTAAATATATATTTTTGGATGCTGTTTAACCGGTTATGGACAGCGTAACTTAAGCCTCAGCCGCCATCTTGGCTCACTCTGCGATTTAGTTACGAGCAGTCACCTATTAACGAATAATTAAATTTCTTCAAGGAATTCATTAAACTTTGTTAAAAAGACTGATTTTTATGATACTTTTTCCCTATGTTAATCAGTCACGTAGACAACCGAAAGTAGAATTTAATTTTTGATTTCAAATTTATTTATCAGGAGAAATATAAAATTTTTTGAAACATTACCAAAAAAATTTTTTTATATAATTGAATTTGTTTAAAATTATGACAATAAAAAACAAATTTGGTTTTTTCAATGATATTATGTTAAAAATATTGTACCTACCCTCATGTAAGTTAATATATATATATATAATTTCTAACTTTCTTCTAGTTTTGGTTATTGTGCTGATTAACATTAACCGATGCGTTTACTTTGTGTAACTACCGTAAAATACGTATCTGAACTGGTAATTATAATAGAGCGAGTCAATTAGATTGAAAAAGCACTAATTATGAAACAGTGACGAGTTTATAATTACAAATAAGTTTTAAAAAAAATAGAGGAAAAAAACTTGAAGCTCGTTACTCGTATCCTCTTGAATAATATATATTTTTCAACTTAATGCGAATAAAATGTAATGTAGAGGAGAAGCATAATTAAAAAAAAAAGTAGCCGGGCTGGAAAATACACATGATTTATAAGATGATAATTAAGAGTTGTCAAATACCGTAGTTGTTAGTTACGTGATCGATTCTCCGAGAAGTTTAGAAAGTAGAGCGGAACTGAGTTCTCTCCCTCCCCCCCTTTGTGCCAAAATCACAACACTTGTTTTCTCTGTTTTCTTTCTGATTATTCCCGCGGTTCTTCTTCACCTGCTGCTGATTTTTTTTCTGTCTGTCTTTTTCTCTCTCTACTGTTTTTTTTCTTCGGTTCTTCATGTGTATTTTCTTTTCCGTTTTCAGTTTACTTGTCAAATTTTTTTCTCTGCGTTGTCCCTCCGCCGTTTTGGTATCCTTCTCACTCGGTTATTTTTATCCTTTACTTGTTGAATATTCTCTTTTCCGTGTCTCCCTCTCTCTCCCTCCCTCTCTCCCTCACCACCGCCAACCCTCGCGAACTGAACTGAAATATATATAAAAAAACCAGCACATCTCGTTCATCGCGCGCTACACTCGGGGGATAATTTTAATATATTTTTTATTTTTTCTGTGGGGGTGTGGCGGGGGAGGGAGAGGGAGAGTGAGAAGGGGGGTTGAAATCTCTGTACGACCGTCTGAAAGCTTTTCCTGCCCCTTGATATCCTACGTCATTCATTATTCAGTGACTTTCCTAAAAAAAAATTTTGGGAGAGTCAACCTCCTCCTCCTCAGGGGTAGTTCCTTACAGTCTCTCTGTACAGTGCTGTTAACCCCCATTAGCCCTTGTCGTTAAGTTAGTTGATTATAATTTTCCCATTTCGTTCTCCCCCGTTTTTGGTTATTATTTGCAGGGTTTCCTTTGTGTCTTGGAGTTGGTTACAATCATCAAAACTACATCCAATTTGTTAATAGAAACTGCGGCATCTTACTTATTTTGATTTATTCAGCGACTAATTTTGGATGGAGCGGTAAAGTAATAAAATTTTCGTGCTGTTTAATTCTTCCTCTCCTTATAAGTTTATTTCCTTCTACCTTCATCATTCTTCCTTTCTCTCACTAATTACGTTTATCTTTGAGAGTGTGTGTGTGTGTCTCGCTGTAGGTCGACCTCTCCGACTTTCTCCTTTTTCGTATTATTTGTATTTTATCACTCTTTATATGTATATATTACTGTGTTTGTATATATATCTCTCTCCCTCTATATATCTTTATATACTTCTCTCTATATACATCTCTCTTTATTATCTCCCTATCCTCTCCTCTAGAAATTTCTCTGTATTTACCGATCTATATCAGTCGAAATTCTCTGTATCCCGTGTGTGTGCGTGTATCTGTCTGTTTCTGTATATCTTAATATCGGTCTCTCCCTCATCTCATCTCTCCTATGTCTTTATCCCTCCGTATCTCTTTTATATGTAGTATATATTTCTCTCTCTCTCCTCACACATGTCTTTCGTCTTTTTTGTCCTTCAATTCTTAATTGTAAAATTTTGTTCCGCATTTCTAGTAATCTTATATTTGACGTGTCCCGTTTCCTCAACAGAGGACTAATGGATTCAATAATAATAATAAATCTAAAAATCTAATCTAAATCTACATCTTATCTCTCTATCCTTCTTGTCTGCAAATATCGTTATGTTTTAATTTCTCTCTCTCTCTCTCTCTCTCTCTCTCTCTCTCTCTCTCTCTCTCTCTCTCTCTCTCTCTCTCTCTCTCTCTCTAACGTTACATCACTCCTGTATTCTCGAGATTAAATATAGATATAATTCGCAGAGTACTCTACGTGACGCGGCTCATTTCAGTAACCAGAGGATCTCTCAAGAACCTCATTTATTGCATGTTTCTCGACGAAGCAGTGTCGGGAGTTTGTCCTCACTTTTATTAAAACATGGAACGGAGATCATTAGATCAATTTATGGAGCAACTCATGACTCTCTCCCGTCGCATTGGTTGGGAAATTACCAAGTCGTTTATTATGTTAATGGCCGAGAGGAGGAGAGGAGACGGGAGGGGAGAGAGAGAGAGAGCTGTGTTGACGTTGGTAATATAAATTGATTGATTTTTTTTTCTACGGTCATCGAGTCACTTTGCCAAGCCGTGAGAGAGAGGAAAAGAGAAAAAAACTCAACCACTGTACACATATTGACAAGCGTTGTTTCTTATGTGATCATAAATCTCAATGGAATACATTAGCGTCGTTTTCTTGACACAAAACTGGTTGCGATACCCGAAGAGCGCTTGCAATTGATCACGGTAATTAACAGCCGTTGGTGGCTATATAATTCACCACAATCATTAAAATAATATCTCCATAGGTTTTCCTATTTTCCACGGCCCCTTAGCCGAAGGAATTCAGCCAACTCTGGACTTGTTATTCGTCTTTATTTTCATGTTCCCCCCCACCGCCGCGAGAATATATTCTGTTTGCGGTTAGTTTTGAAGCACTTTGTCAATGCAATCAACAAAATTCCTTCCTTCACTTTGCCACCTGGGAGGACGTTGACCAAGAGAAAGGTTAGACTAACAGGCCACGTTTTTAAGACGCGAGGGTCTTGTAAAACTAGAATCGGAGGGAAGTTGTGTGGGGTAAAAACAGCAGAGGGAGGCCAAGGATGGAAAACGCCAAGCATTTTAGGGGAGGATGTGGGTCGTGTATAGTTATGCGGAAATGAAAAGGCTAGCTCAAGACAGGTTTCCTCTGGCCGAATACCACCAGAACATCAAAATGGCGTGGTTCGATTGTATTTCAGTTCGTAGCGCGGGCGTCGTGTCGTGTTAAAGTCTTTGGAAGTAGGCTGTATATAATCTCTGGAATGCATAAGGGATTATATCACAGAAGAGTTGGAAATGTTACATCTGTGCCGTGTTGCTGCGTGATGTTGACGTAGATGGTAAACCTCTACGGCGCCGCTGACAGTTCCTTGCCGAATTAGGTGAGTAATTAAAATGAGCGTTTTAGTCTAATGTATGAAAAATTTTCGAGGGCCTGTGCTCAATTAATATTCATTTAAAATTCTCGACCCGTTTGCCCACAAACAAACATTTATTATGCATATATTGGTTGGGCAACGCGCGCATAAAATTTGACCCGAGGGGAAACGGATTAAATCATCATGACGCCATAGCGAAACGCCAAAATTTTCAGCAGGTGGTTTCAGAACCTTCTCACAACTGGTTCCAATTACCCCTATGGGGTGCGGCGGGCCGCCCATGGGACGTGGGTGCACTCATCAGGTTGGTCAATTTTGAGTGTCGACCTTTCACTCTCACAGATGCCACCAATCTCTGTTGAGTGAGGTCCACGGAATGTGGGATACATCCCTCCTCGGCTAGACTAGGATCTAAATCCTAGAGCCATGAACAACATCATCATGAGCAGGAAGGAGGATCCCATCCATGGCGTGAGAGGGAAACCTGCCAGAGCCCGAGAGTAACGGCACGGACCTTGCAGGCATGATTCAGCCTTGAAGGAAGTTAATCACCAGCTGTAGCACACACAGCGGACCACCGTTTACACGGTGCCAGTGGATCCACTCCTCTCTTTCTTTTTTCACAGGTACTCCGGGGTAACTTGTTTTCCAGCCGCCAAACTTGTCATGAGGATTGTTCCCAGTGCGGATTAGTGTCCGTTTGAAAATTAATGGAGATTACTTCATCATCATTAAAAAAAAATTCTTAACTTGGCTTCACCAGTTCTTTGTGTATCATTGAGGCTTTTATATTATTATTAATTTTTTTTCTTGTTGAAAAACAATGATTCGCACCGTCGTCTTGGTCGAATAAGTACGTAGAATAAGTCTGTTTAATGATGCTGATTTGTTATTCGTGGCCATATTAATATCAGGATTATATGGCGATTTTTTTGGGCACGTTGTTGTTTGTTTGGCGTTCTTGCCGACGTTTCGCTCAGAGGCACCGAGCGTTTTTTTCAAGGCTAGACCATTGTGGCCCAACAGCCCGCCCCCCAAAAAAATCGCCATATAATTCTGTTTAATAATGAGTTCATTAATCGTCTATTCCGTTACACCAGTCCAATTTTCAACAGCCTCCAATATATACCCTTCGTATTTCATACCGGAATACGTCGGTGGCTGCTGGTTCCTGGACCCTGAAGGCTATCCAAAAACTTTACGGGGCGCGTGTTTCTCCCACTTCGCGACTTTCCTGAACCACTACCCCTCTCCTCTAATTATGGAGGGCTTTGAAATATATATATAGTAGAAGATCCCGCGTTCCGCCGTATTCGAGGCTTTCTAATTCCTTAATAGGGCGCCAGGTATTTTTAATAAAAAATACCAAAAGATGATTTTAATAGTTTTAATCTCAATCAGAGCACGAGAAAAAATTATATCTGCAGGGTGTGGTCATTCTCTCGTCGTCCCGCCGACACAACCTGCTCCTTCGATTACCCCATGACGACTCCCTCTCAAAGTCTCGCCAGACTACATTGTTGGCCCGAGTTCCTCAACAATTGCAACTCGCAAGCTGGCCTGCATTGTTGAGTGTAACTTTTCATGTTACAATATATATATTTGTATCTTTATAATCTGGGTGCGCTACCCACTTCCTGAAGGTGTTGATCTTCTAAGGGCAGGACAAAAAATTGACATGCTGCGGGGGCTAGAAGCAGAACACATTAAAAGTTCTTTTTTTAAAAAAAATATCGGTATCCGAAGAGACCAAAGTAGCAGCTGTGTGAAGTAGGTGAAGATTATCGTCATCCTCAACCTCGCATGTGACGCGATCCTTTGGTGGGCGGAGGGGCGAGGAGGGAGGGGGATGTAAACCGATGAATGGTTGCTGCTTGAGCGGGACGAGGATTAAGCGGCGACCCGTGGTTACTAGGTCACGAC
Source organism: Eucriotettix oculatus (assembly GCA_034510155.1). NCBI lineage: Eukaryota > Metazoa > Arthropoda > Insecta > Orthoptera > Tetrigidae > Eucriotettix > Eucriotettix oculatus. The sequence goes on from CM067382.1 coordinate 67,837,403, forward strand.
CTCAGGACCAGGCTGATGATGGCGAGAGCCAAAATATATAGGGTTTGTGACGGACAAGTGGCGAGCAGAAATAATAATCCAGCAAGAAGAACCTGGCTCCAGGAGGCAGTTACATAAGTGGTTTATGTAAGCCACGTGGATGGAAAGGCAGCGCTGAACAAAGGTGCCATTGACCTTGACCAAACTCCAGCTTTCGTCCAGCGGCGGCAAATTATATATGCTCTGTCTGGGTGCCCGGCGTTGCTCGTAAATCTCTTTGTCTACAGAGTGATTAAACCAAGAGCGTAACTTGGGGTTTGCACAGCCAGCCCCTTATCATCGTGAACGTTGAAAATAAAATGTTACCATTCAGCTAAGGTTGGAATGAACAATGCACATTTCATATATTTATACATATAAAGATATATATATATTGTAGCGGATCCGTCGTTCCTCCGTATTCTATGATTTCTTAATTCCTTTAGGGCGCCAGGTATTTTTCATAAAAAAATACCAAAATTTGATTTTAATAGTTTTAATTTCAATCAGAGCATGAAGAAAAAAAATTATATCTCTAGGGCGTGGTCATTCTCTCTCTCTCGTCGTCCCGCCGCCGACACAACCTGCTGCTGCTGCTGCTGCTCCCATGACGTCACTCTCGCCAGACCACATTGTTGGCCCCCGGGTTGCGTCAGTTCCTCAACAATTGCAACTCGCAAGCTGGCCTGCATTGTCCATTGTGAAGTGTAACTTTTCATGTTACAATATATTTCACAAGCGATAAATAATTCGCTCAGCAATTACAAGACGCAAACGATCCGATATAGCGAAATACCTGGACAATGCCAAGCTACGACGCAATGAGCTTGCGCGCGAGTCAGTAGTCGAAATCCCACAGGAAACGGCCGGGAAGAAATTTTTCTTTTCAACGTCAGGAAATACAAAATAAAAATTGAGTCGGAAAAATCGAAAGGGAAAAATTCTGGATCTCGACGGCAGGGTCACAAATATAGTTACGGACTGACTATCCAGGTGACCTTATAAATACAGAAAATAAAATGTCATCAGAACCGGTCGAGCCGTTTGGGAGGAGAAAAATTACAGACACAGGCACACCGTGTGTATATTTATATATATATATGTCAAGAAATGACATTGTGAGGTTAATTAAAGCAACTAGGAAAGGAAAGTAGGGTGACTTACACGAGGTTTACAGGCGTAGAACATTTCCAGTGATGGGATTGGTCGTGTTTAATCCCAGTTTCTGTGCTATAATACTTAGGAATTTTCAACTAAACTGTGTTTTATCATTAATTTGCGTTCATTGTGGGACACCATTATACAGTAGGAGGTGACTTGGATCTACAACGACTTTTTTTTATTTCATTGATGATAATTTACTTGACCTGTTTTCTAGATTCAATAACAGGTATTTTTATCAATATTTTTCTTTTGCTGGTACATTTTTTTTACATCATAGATATAAATATGTATGAATACAATAATAAAATATATGCGTATATTTTTTAAATTTGTTTTAGCATGTGTAAGATCATCCATCATCGTGTTTTTTTTTTGGTTAACAGGCTACATGAGGGTGATCCTGAAACAGGCAACTCCCCTTTAATAGCATAGGAAGGGAATTGAAAAGGGGGGATGCGGAAGGTAGAGCAAGGTAGCCTAGCAAGGGTTAACTAGGGGCCCCCGGGCTATGGTTTAAGGATCCTACCCTCGCGGTGTTTCACCTAAAGAGATGCAGGGAAAACCCTAGAAAACCTGCATCAGGTAGGTCGGGGGCATTGGCTACTATTCTCACGCCCTTCCCTGTGAATGACGGGAGACGAGTCTGCTGTAGGGACGCAGCATTCCCTTCTCCGTGTCTCCACCAGTTTCAGGAGGCAGTTGGCCCTCGACTGATCCAATGGGAACAACGGACAGCTCTTGTCATATGCCCAAGGTCTTTGACCCTGGTACATATACCTTTCAAAATAGGTGAAGGTGTCTCGGCATGTGAGAACTTTGATAAAAAAAAATACCCAGAGAGAGTGCGAGGCATTCCCGACATGATCAGGTGGTAAGCCCCGCAGTCACTCTGGGCTTGAAGCGCCTGCGAGAGAAAACTCCCGCAGCGCTCTTCCTCATGAAGATCATCATCTGTTACACTAATGTTATTATTATATTATTTTCGTGGTGGTTGAGAGACTGAAGGAGAGAATTCTCAATTCTTTGTCTCCTCCTCATCATCCTTTCCACCTTTATACATTTTGTTTGTGAGGAACAACTCCGGGTGTTACGAGCCTCACACACCACCACGTGTTTCCGGATCTTTTCCATGACGCGTTGGGTCGAGTAGTTGTTGTAGGTTCAAACTTTTTTACTTATTTATGACTGTATTTGTATTATCAGAGTTATGTAATTTGTTGGTTTAAGATAATTACTTGATTAATCTTACTATTACTATAATTTATATTCTATTTTATGTTTGCGATGTCCATATTTTTGGTCTTTATACTCACATCCGACTAGCCTACACCGCCCATCAACAGCAGCCCAACTCTCTCTCTCTCTTCCCTCTCTTTCCCCTCCTCCTCAGGCCATTACTTATATAACGGGCAACATTCCTCCAACGATTCACCTTGATAACAGTACGTGCTAAGCCGAAATGTTGCTCGGCTAGGATCTAAATCCCCAATAGCCGTGGCCTGAAAGCCATTTGCAATTACGGCCCATTAGGCGTAATTAATATCTTTATAAGGTTAACGGTGAAGCGAAACTCAAATTTTGATTACATTATGACTCTATCATCACGCGTGTGTGCAAGCTCCAAAACTTTCCTTAGCCGAACCAATGCTGTTATAAATATATAGGAGATGATTTTACGGCCATTTGACAAAAAAAAAATTTCTGGGTGGTGCAGTTTTCATATATATATATATAACTTTTTTTGTATATTGTCTGAGCCACTAAACGGAATTACTGCGCATGCGCATATCTCGTACCACTTGACATTCTCTAGCAGAAGCGAGTGCGCCGCAAGGCGGCGCGTCTCAAGCGTCTTCGGTAAACTTGCGTCACACTTAACTTCTGTGCTCTGTTTGAGAATTACACTTGATCGTGTTGGAACAGAGGCAGAACCGGTTTTTAGCTTCTGAAAGAACAGTTTCCCCTTTCGGCCGAGTTGATTTTTTTTTTACTACTAGTTTACGTCCGTATCATTTTACGATGGCTCGAAGCTTAAAATGAGTTACGTTTCAGCTCGTGCAGGATACACGCACACGCGTCCTTTATGTAACACTCATGCACGCTGAACCGAATTTGTGGCTTGTGGCTCCTGTTGGGACGACGAGGAGGATTCAAACTCCTCATGTGTGGAATATATCCACAGGGATTGCATTTCACAGTTCTTCAAGAGGCTGGAATCTCCGTGGTGATGTTTTTTTTGTGGTCTGTCTTTCAGGCCAAAGACATTGATCTACTAGAAAGGAAAAAAGGAGGAGATAATTCAATCTCTATAATAAAATTGCCTGTATGTGTGTCTGTCTGTCTATAAAGAAATTAAAGGGGACGGTTTTAAATCTGAGGGTTAATTTATTCATTGGGGTATCCACGTGCAACACAGATTTCGTTCACTTGACGAACCTGTTTTGGTTTCCATTCGTGTCATGATGACAGGTTTGTTAGGTGACCGGAATTTCCTTCTTCCTTCTAGTCGAATAGTAGACTTTCCCTGTGTCGGCGGAAAGTGGGATGAACTCGTACTGCCGGTAATTGAGGAAAAACGCAATTTTTTCCTCCTCCTCCTCTTCCTTCCCTCTATCCTTCCTTGTTCTCAATACAAACTGGCTTTCAACCCGGGTAAAAGTAGACTGATGACGAAGGCGGAGCCTGCCGTCGAAACGTTGTGCGTACAAACTATTACCCGGGTTGAAACCCGAGAATTGTATATTTGAATCAATTTTCACCGGGGAAAGCCTTCGCTCCTTAACATTTTCAAAACTTTTTTGCACTTTCCAACTAATTTTCCTGCCTTTCAAAATCCGTTCGGCTTTCTAGCTGTGTTTTCCCCTACCTCCCACTTCCTGATCAATTCTCAATATCTATACCTTTTCACCCTCTCAACGTCTTGCGCCACGCTCACTCTGCCTCCTCACTCGCCCTCTTAACGTTTCACACCTTTACAGATCAACTCCGTATATCCCTCCTCCGCGTGACGTTTGATCCTCCAATCCTCATGAGTCCTCCGTCCGGCGCGGGGGGAAAATTTTCCATGACTCAGTGGCCTTTGCAAATTTTGAAGGTGAATGCTCTTTTAGTCAAAAAAACAAGCTTTACGTTTTTAATTTCAGTTCTTAGTGATTTTTTGCTACATTTTCAAGACCATTTGATTCAACAGTTAGAAATCTATGAGTTATCAAAGTCGAACTGTATTGAAACAAAGACAAATGAAAGCCCCGACTTTTTACAGATTTTTTTTACGAACACATTTTGTTTTGTGGTCATTCTTTCATACAGCTCGACTTTGACGACTCACAGATTCCCAAACTACTGCTTAAAATGGTCTGAAATTTTAACAAATAACAATGCAAACCCTTCCACAAAGCTACCCGCAAAGTTAGAGTCGTCTGTGTTTCTTAATTTGTTTTAAATTAATTTACCAGCGGACCCCTGCTAACCCTTGGACGGCGGCGGAGGTCAGCGGGCAGGGGCTGCCACCCGACTTCAGCCTCCCAGTCCATTAACCTTGCCTCCCTTACTGCACTTGTTAAAAAAAATCCCTTCAAAGATCCGTAGCGTTGCTTCATAAATGAAGCGTATATTTTAGACTTACGACTTTCAAACCTCTGTCCCACTCACCTGCGACGCGCTGTCCAAGGCTCGGCAAAGGTCCGCTAATAAATTCATATTTAAAAATAAAGAGTAAGAAACACAGATGATTCAAACTTTGCCGATTGGGGTTTGAAACGAGTTGGTTTTTTCACTGTGTCCCGTTTAAAATTTTTCAGACCGTTTGAAGTGACAGTTTGGAAAAAAAATCCATGAGTTGCCAAAGTCGAGCTACATATTAAAGAAATACGGCAAAAAAAACACACTGACATTTTTTTTCTTCAGTTTTTTTTCGCCTAACCGCATGTTTGAAATGTCATTAATTTTTTTTTCTTTTGCATGTCATAGAATGGTATTTAAATTCTGGGGTAAAATGAGCTCCTTTGACCATAGCATAGAGGGGGGGCACAGTGAGGCTTCAAAGTCTGGCGGGGCCCTGCTATGCTATTTTGACAGTGACGACAGTAATTGCATATCAAGCCGCCAAACCGTTGGCAAGATTAGTTGATAGTGACGATCCCTTCCATTCCATTCGATTCCATGACGTCGAGAAGGATCTGTTACGTAAGGAGGACAGCAACGCCCTACAACGCCGAGGCTGGGGGAACCGGATTTTCCACTCAGCCGCAGCAGCAGCACGTCTCGTTGTCTCACTGTTAACTCTCTGATGAAAACGTGATCAAAATGCGTCGTGCACAGAGTCTTTTATCTTATTTGTTTTATCCTACAGCGACTTGTGAGCAGCCGCCATCTTCCCTCGCGAAACATGTGTCTGTACCTAAAATTAAAAAAAACACTATTTAATTAAACGAAAACGAATTTGATTAAAAACCAGATTTTACCTGAAGCAACCTGTGGCAGTTTTGAAAGAGTCTTATTCACCTTGAGGGTGAAAAAAAAACAAGGCTGAAAGGGCAAATAACGTTTCCGGGCAAAGTTACCTAAATAAATACTGTTTACATGCACAGAATACGTAAAGGTGGGGGCTGAAGGGTGAAAAGCATAGTTGTAAGGTCCTACTACTGTCGTTACTGTCAAAATAGCATAGCAGGGCCCCGCCAGACTTTGAAGCCTCACTGTGCTCCCCCTGTGCTATGGTCAAAGGAGCTCATTTTACGCCAGAATTTTAATGCCATTTTATGACATGCAAAAGAAAAAAAATTAATGACATTTCAAACATGCGGTTAGGCGGAAAAAAAACTGAAGAAAAAAAAGTTAGGGTGGTTTTTTTTGGTCATTTTTCTTTCATATATAGCTCGACTTTGACAACTCATAGATGATTTTTCCAAACTGTCACTTCAAACGGCCTGAAAAATTTTAAACAGGGCACAGTGAAAAAAAAACCGTTTCAAACACAAATCGGCAAAGTTTGAATCATCTGTGTTTCTTACTCTTTATTTTTAAATATGAATTTATTAGCGGACCTTTGCCGAGCCTTGGACAGCGCGTCGCAGCTGAGTGGGACAGAGGTTTGAAAGTCTTAAATAGTCTAAAATATAAGTTTCATTTATGAAGCAACGCTACGGATCTTTGAAGGATTTTAATAAAAAAAAGCGCAGTAAGGGAGGCAAGGTTAATGGACCGGGAGGCTGAAGTAGGGTGGCAGCCCCTGCCCGCTGGCCTCCTCCGTTCTTCCTGAGATGCGCTGTCCAAGGGTTAGCAGGGGTCCGCTGGTCAATTAATTTAAAACAAAGTAAGAAACACAGATGATTCAAACTTTGCGGGTAGGTTTGTGGAAGGGTTTGCATTGTTACTTGTTAAAATTTCAGACCATTTTAAGCAGTAGTTTGGAATCTGTGAGTTATCAAATTCGAGGTGTATGAAAGAATGACCAAAAAAACGTGCCCTATTTTTTGTTCAGGACATCACAACTAACTTGGGGCTAAGATTTTAAAAAAATAATTCTCTATTGCAAATTATGTAGACAAAATTAGAAATGAAGCACGTTTTTTTTGTTCGTTTGTATTGGCAACACTGTCGCTGTTATGTACCCATTTATCGCCGTAAAAATTGTTGTTGTGATTTGAGAAGGTTTACCCGGGACAGGATCAGGAGACTGAGTCGATTCGGAAACAACTTAACCGACTTCATATAAAAACGAAGGAATTCCACAGGGTTCTATTTTAGGTCCACTAGTAACTAGTATGTTTATAAAACAGAAATTGTTGTTGTGATTTGAGAAGGTTTACCCAGGGGCAGGATCAGGAGACTGGCTCGATTCAGGAAACTTAACTGAACTTAATATAAAAACGATGGAATTCCGCAAGGTTCTATTTTAGGTCCACTAGGAACTAGTATGTTTATAAAATTAAAGAAAAATAACAACATAAAAAGTCACACTGGAAGAGGTTGCCAATAATACTCTTTATACTGGTTTTAACTGGTTCGTTATAATTGGATTGACTGTGAATTGCAATAAAAGCCACACACACACACACACTACGCTGTATCACATAAATTATGCAATAAACCCAGTAAATTTGGAAAGGTAAGTGATTGATGAAGTAGAAGGTAAAGAATTTCCAAGGCCATTCCGTCAAGCAACTGGAAACGACACGTTTATATGCGCAGTCAACATTTCCAGTCAGAGGTAATATTTTGTTTGCAGCGCGCCCGAGGAAGTCTCAAATAAAGGAGACGAAACGTCGCTTTTGAATAAATAGTGACGAATTTGCATGCCGACTTTATTGGCCGTCCTTTTATTTAGTTTATTGTGTAATGTAAAATTTAAATTTTTTAATCATTTCATAACGGGAAAAATTAGGATGTCACGTTATTATAATTTTTTCTGATGTAAAATAATTTATAATTAATTGGATAAAAGAACTTTAGATTTGTGTCTCTCTCTTTCTCTGTCTCTTTCCACATACTTGAAGCTTTTGCCTCTCGTGAGGAAGATCAATGGTAATTCTATTGTAATGTAAGTAAAACCCGCTATGACCGGGGAGGGTTCCCTTTTGGACCAACATTTCACAGCCAAATTGTATGGGTGCGTATGGAAAAACAAATGTGGGCAAACGGAGGTACATTGATTTTTATTTAAAATTAAAGAGGAATACGATTTGCCAGAAAAATTGAATGACAAGTGTGCTTCTAAGGTCTAAATTAACCCGGATAGATTTTCCGGGGAAGGCGAGGGATGAAACGTCTTCATCGTCAAGGCGTGACTCAACGACGCTTGCAGTTTTGCATCTGTTAAAAGGACTAAGCAGTCAGTTCGTCCTACTTGGAAACATGTGTGTTGTTGCAACAGCTTCCGACTTTATCCGGCTCTGGTTTACATTTAGTCTTCGACTGAGAAAATTAGGACACGTCACACGTTGCAAATAACATTAAGAACATTAGGGTACATAATTAATTAGAAATAAATAAATAAAATAAAAAGTATATAGTCTAAAGTCTTTAATAAAAACACTAAACGTGCACACATAATAGAGCACAAACACGCTCTGAGAAACACTCAAACACACACACAATGGAGTTTTCATTACTTGGAAACTCGCCTTCCCTAGGGCAATACATCTAACAAACAAAGAAAAGGACAGAAAAAAAAATCGCACAGAAAGTTTAAAGCTATGCAGCAGGTGATTTTACAAGGCAAAACATTCAACACGTTTTTGCAGGAAGCTTTAATTTTAAACGTCAGGGAGGGGGGGGGGCGACGATCAAGAGACACGTTCGCTTGATTTTGTTACCTTTTTGTACAAGAAGACGGTTTTTTTGGGGGTAACAGGCTACATGAGGGTGATCCTGAAACAGGCAACTCCCCTTTAATAGCATAGGAAGGGAATTGAAAAGGGGGGGGATGATGTGGAAGGTAGAGCAAGGTAGCCTAGCAAGGGTTAACTAACGGCCCCCGGGCTATGGTTTTAAGGATCCTACCCTCGCGGTGTTTCACCTAAAGAGATGCAGGAAAAACCCTAGAAAACCTGCATCAGGAAGGTCGGGCATTGGCTGCTACTATTCTCACGCCCTTCCCTGTGAATGACGGGAGACGAGTTTGCTGTGGTAGGGTCGCAGCAGCATTCCCTTCTCCGTGTCTCCACCAATTTCAGGAGGCAGTTGGGCCCTCGACTGATCCAATGGGATCATTAGCGGACAACTCTTGCCATATGCCCAAGGTCTTTGACCCCAGTACATATACCTCCTAAAATAGTAGGTGAAGGTGTCTCGGCATATGAGAACTTTGATAAAAAAAAATACCCAGAGAGAGAGTGCGAGGCATCCCCGACATGATCAGGTAAGCCCCGCAGTCACTCTGGGCTGAAGCGTCTGCGAGAAAACTCCCGCAGCGCTTGACATAAGAAGACGGTTGAACCGATATCGATAAAAAAAAACTTTGTATCTCTGTAATGATATATATTAAATTAGCAGGGTAAGTTAAGAGAGAGAGAGAGAGAAAAAAAATTCCGGCGTATTAAGAGAATGAAAAAAAATATTCCCCGGTACTTTGAAGGAGATAAAATTTTCTTCCAGGTACCTATAAGACAGTCGAAATACACGCGGTGCATTTAAAAAAAATGTAAAATTAATCCCGGTACTTAGACTGGTATCCGAAAAGCTCTGAAGTAAAATTTCTTACGGACCTTCTGGGTAGCTTAAGGTTGTGAAAAATATAGGTGCTTACCATTCTTGAGTTGTGGATATTAAAGTGCGCCCTTTTTCCCTAAGAGTATGTCAACGCTTGATGGAACGACTCGGTAGCCACCTAATCTTAAACTGCTAGAACTAATTCTCGCGGCATATTGTTGAAATTTTTTTGTAACAATGTTGACCGGGGTGGGTTCCCTTTGGGCCAACATTTCACAGCCAATTTGTACGGGATGGGTGTGGAAACAAATATGGGCAAATTTAAATTAAAGGAAAACAATTTGCCAGAAAACAATTTGAATGAATTGTCGCCTCGGTGTGTGTGCAGGACCGGAATGGACGGCGTCGCATTGCCCATGGGCTTCAGCCGCTCCTCGGGCGTGACGCTCTCCTGGTGTGACGTCTGCGTCTGGGTCTGGAAGAAAAGGCAACATGGCAACGGAGGCTTGTTCCGGAGGGCGCAGTACGACCACGTGCAGATCCTCAACAACGGCAAGTTCTGATTGTAGCTTATCAAGATCTCCTTTAACATCTCCCAACTACATCCACAGTAAATCTGTGTTCATAAAATTGTTAGACTCTCGTGAGGTAGCCGTGAATTTTCCTTGCTTCTCGTTCAACTTGAGCTCCTTATTTATTCTTCATCCCCTCTCACTCGATACGATGAGTTGGTATACGCAAGCACACTTACAGGTATGCACATTTTTATGTAATACATTTTCAATTCAATGCTTCATGTAAGGAAACCTTTTCATCATATCATTATTTGTTTACACAGTGATAGTTGCAATCAATGAACGACAAGCTCGTTACGTTTGTTTATCGAGTGCTGTTTGTCTTAATTCTCAGTCAGCGGACTCTTATTATCTGCGCTCTGCCTCCAAACATATATTTATAACACTTTGATATGCGGCTGGCTTTTTTAAATTATCCTGCTACACACTCCATAGGTAAAAAAAATAAAACAACAGTAGCAGAGCTTTGGATTCTTCTGTGACAATATTTCAATACCGGTTTAAAGAGAGGGGAGGAAAAAAACAACTTAATTTTGGTCAAAACATGAATTTTAAAGGTTTTTTTTTCTCTACCTTTAAACCGGTATTGAAATATTGTCACAGAAGAATCCAAAGCTGAAGTTTGATTCTTTAAATGTTTGCTATGATAGAAGTTGATAATTAGTAAATTGGTGTAGTAAATAACCAATATATATAATATACTCATAATTTTCAATTGTGTAAAGCCTATGACTAATTCAGTGCTAGCATTTTCCTTAAACGATTGTATACTATTTTCAGTTTTATGGTACAGACAGGCCAGTGATGGGCAAACTGTGGGCCAACGGGCCAGATGTGTACCCCCTGCAAAATGTTCTGTCCAGCTGGCACGACATTATTCTTAATCTGACGAATAAAAAAAAAAGAAAAGAATGCAGGCTATAAGAAAAAAAATTAACATTTTCCCCCTTTTTCTTCACTTCTTCCATTTTAGAAAAGCAGCCACAGTTTCAATCATCACATTCTCCTTCATAACCTTTCAGCTATTAATAGGGTTTATCATCAACAAAAATACAAGAATTTTGTAAAACATAGCATTTTTTAAAAAAAAATTATTCTTCCATTTTAGAAAAGCAGCCACAGTTTCAATCATCACATTCTCCTTCATAACCTTTCAGCTATTAATAGGGTTTATCATCACCAAAAATACAAGAATTTTGTAAATCAGTATTGGTTTTTTTCTTTAAATTATTTTGGCCCGCCTAAAGTTTTTTTTTTCCTTTCCTTTGGTCCCCTCTTTTTAAAAAGTTTGTCCTTCACTGACATAGACACCACCACACATCCTAGTTCTTGGAATATCGAGCAACTTGCATAGCCTCGTATCATCACATCCTTTGTCTGTAGAGTAGATTTCACTCTTGATTCCCGTTACTGTTAATATATTATCGGCTGTTGAAAACCAATTTTTTTTGTTGTTGTAATAATTTCCAATTTTAGTAGCGATTTATTTATATGAAAATGTGTCGACTGTTTTGCCTTGGCCCAATCGAAAGTCTCGTGCCAAAATCGATGAACTTTATTTACAAAAAACCGTAATTAATTAATTTTTCTTCCAGTCAGCGGGGTTGTCAAGTCGGGGAACCTGATGGCCATCATGGGGGCGAGGTAAGTTCGTTGTTGTTGTGTACCCTTCGTAAACTGTGATTTCGGGTGTAATCAGACCATTTAATTTTCAGCGGTGCTGGGAAAACCACCTTATTGGCAACCATCAGCCAGAGAATAAAAGGTATTTGTGCTGCTCACAAAATAAAGCTTGGAGACGTCTTCCAACATACATAATTTCACACATCTGGTTTTTTTTTAAAAAAAAAATTTTGTTTTGCTTAGGAAATGCCCAAGGAGATATCTTGGTAAACGGCAAACCGGTGGATCGAAACTTCATGAACCACATTTCAGGATTTGTGCCCCAACAAGATCTGGCAGTTGATTCTTTAACTGTGGGGGAACACATGGAGTTTATGGTAAAAAGTGATATATATTCATATTAAAAATTAATAACCAGTTTTCACTTATTTTTGAATATTCAATAATTATGTGAAGCCAAAGAGAAAAGGCAAGTTGTTTCTGTCTACATGTTAAATTCTCAACCAACCCATTCAATTTAAGATTTAGATTTATTGTTGTTTCCATTAATCCTCGATTGAGGAAATAGGATACTACGTCATACATTAAAAATTAAAAATGAACAAAATAAAGTAAATAATTAAAGACAAATAAACTTAAAATAAATTAGTAAAAGAAAGTGTATATAGACAAAAGACAATATAAACACAACACAGGGACACACACACACACACACTGGGAAACACAAACAAGCACACACTGAGGAACACGGCAATGGAGGAGTTTTGAACTACTTGGACCAGGAAACTCTGTCCTTGCTCCAGCAGCAGCAGCTATATACATGAAACAAACAAACAAAAGAGCAGAAAAAACTGAATAGAAATTTTAAGATATGTGATGTGCTATTTTACAAGGTTGGCAGCAACAGCAGCTCATTCAACACTTGCAGCGGCAGGAACCTTGATTTAAACACTAGAAGGACGATTAAGAAAAATCCTGTACCGCAGAGTAAAACAGCAGCGCCATTTAAAAGAATAGTTTTAAATAATCATATCTCAAAATCAAACATTATTGTAGATAAAATGTAAGTAATGGAATAAGTATTGATTACCATCATTTGTGAGCGACATGAATATGACTGGTAGAGCATAAAAGTGTCGTGTCGACCAAAATCAGTCTTCAGATTAAAATTTTTGTCATCAGTAGGAAGCTTTCCACATTGTCAACAGTTTGTTGACCAAGACGTAGTCGACGTCGACTGTTGTTTAACATGCGCTTAATTTTAAAGGGGTTGAAAATGACAATGTCGAAAGCTTCCTATTGATAACAAAAAATTTTCATCTGAAGACTGTTTTTTGGTTGACTTAATACTGAAATGTGTTTTACGTTCATGCACATGTATAAATTACTCTCTCTCTTTTTCTGTGTGTACTACGGTAAGGCGATGTGCAAACGTAAAAATAATGATGGTGTCGTTTGTGCAGGCTTGTTTGAAAATGGATTCAAGGGTAAGAACCGCACAACGCCATCGCAGGATTGCGTCGCTTATATCGGAGCTGGCTCTGGTAAAGTGCAGGCACACCAGACTTTCAGCTCTCTCTGGAGGAGAAAGGAAAAGGCTGTCCCTGGCAGTTCAGGTACTTTGGAACAAACTCTCCCGACATTGCTGGATGGAGCGACGTAGGGGCGCTTTTAAACAGGCCAGTTTTTGTTCCAGCTACTCACGGACCCGCTGCTGCTATTTTGTGACGAACCCACGACGGGCCTGGACAGTTACAGCGCCGGCGTCGTGGTGGAGAAGCTGAGGCAGCTGGCCGAGAGGGGGAAGGGCGTCATCTGCACCATTCACCAGCCTGCCTCGGGAATCTTTGACATGTTCAGCCAAGTCCTTTTGTTGGCAGGGGGACGAGTGGCGTTCCACGGCGAAGTGGCTGCCGCTGCAATCCATTTTAATAGGTATGCGACTTGCTCAAGATTTGTCACCAAACGAGATCACATTTTGCTGCCACGCAACTCAGAGGGCTTGGACGTTTGTGATGTTTGAGAGAACCATACTTTGTGATACCCCTAAATGGATTTAAGTTACCCTAACGATGCACAGTCACCAATAACCTTGGAGTTGATATGACTGTAAACAATCAAACAAAAACAAAAATATCACCTTTTTTTTTACATTTATTGCTGGTTAATTAGTTTTGTGTTGCCACAAATTTTCATTTAAATGAACTAAATTTTCATTAATGTTTCTCTGGTGGTTCCTCCTACATTATTGGTTCTAAAGGGTATTTATTTGGAATTAAAGTTCTCACAAATAAGGAATACCAACGTTTAAATATGATAATGGGAAAGTTTTTATGATGCTATAGTTGATTATAAAAATGCAAGTCTTAATAAAAAGATTAAACTTTGTTAACACTCTGATAGAAGTTAATTATTATGTTAAATTATTACAAACAGTGGGTGTATGTAAAATGTAAGGACACGAGTAGATAACTGTAGACAGTTGTTATTGTTTTTATAAATTATTCATGTAACACTTTATGATAAATAAATGTATGTAGAGGACTGACTCTTCTTCTTGAGTCTTAAAATTATAATCTCAAGCTTAGCTACTTCAAAATATTAAAATCAGTATTGTACTTAATTTTTATATAAACTCAAGAAACTATAAAATGGGCATATAGACATTTTAAAATTCTAGTGTCCCAATCCATTTTTCAAAAAAATTAAATAAATTTACATAAATCACTGTAATTTAATCAATTTATTTGATTTTGGATTGTATACCGTTAATTGTGATAATTATGAACATATATTTAATTTTTCTGTTTCAGTTTGGGCCTCAAGTGTCCCACAACTTTCAACAAAGCTGAATTCTACGTGTCGCAGTTGGCGATAATCCCTGGGAAGGAAGCCGAGTGCCACAAGAAGATACAGTGGATGTGCGACGAATTTGAAAACTCGTCATACGGAAGGGATCTTTGCGATCAGATCATTGCAGGGTGCAAGTCCAAAACGTTTCTCAAAAACCAAAATTCCATTGAATCCAGCTGGTCGTCTGAGCTGGGAGTTGGAGATGAGGTAACGCGCTCTTCCGTTTGGAAGGAAACGGTATAACTTTTTATTTTTATTTTTAAAGAACAATGTCGACCAGACCCGGGGAAATGGAACCCGCTTTCCAGGCATATTTCCATTTGTTACTTTTGGCCAGTTATTGTATTTTATTTATTTCCTTAATATTTATTTTTGTACAAATTGATTTCCTTTTAATGGATGTGGAGATTTCATGATATATTACTCACTCATCGCATGAAAAATAACTGGCTGATTTAATGATAATAATAATAGAGACACATCATTGTTGATATATGTATATAATGTGGTGGGTGAAAGTTAATTATTTTTTTTTAGTCTCCACAGCCCACTGGATATATTTGTTTTTTAATTTTCACTTTTTTTTTTCTTTTCCTTTTAGAAAGATGACAGTTTCCAGAATTACTTATCTATGTAAGTATAGTGATACCGTTAAGTTTTCCATGAAGAAGTTGCAAAGTAAACAAACACAGACAGGACCTCTTGCTTACAGAAAGAAGCCGAGGCACAGCACACAGCTTTACTGGCTTGCGTGGAGGTCAGTGATTGACATTTTCAGGAATGCAACAGACAACTTGTTGAGAGGATGTTTGTATCTGGTAACTTGAAAATAATATATATATTATTTGCTGAGAAAAAAAAATTAGCAACAACCATAGAATCTCGGCAAAACTATGTTTCACTTATTTTTTTCCCTCACCCCTCTGTTTGCAGATGATTGCCGTGCTGTTGGCCGTGCCGTACATTAACATCGAAGTAGACCAACGGGGAATACAGAACATCCAGGGCCTGATGTACCTGATAATAACGGAGACAATCTTCACGTTTTCGTACAGCGTGTTTCACACTTTCCCTGCGGAGATACCAGTTTTGCTGCGCGAAATTAGCAACGGCCTGTACAAACCCGGGCCGTATTACTTGTCCAAAATGTTGATATTAGTAAGTATAATCCATACAACATTCCGTAAATTGAGGTTTCAAATTTAGCGCCTCGGCTCACAACGAAATTATATTATTTTTTTTCTATGCAGATTTACACATGACATTATGTGCTCTACACGGTATACATTCAGAGGAAAGGGAACACAATTTTTGTCCCCTATAAACAGTATAAGACCAGAAAAATGTCCAATAGTTTTATCTGAAGTGAAAAATTATACAAATGACAAGTCAATGATATGTTTTTGACAACTTCTACTTAAACAGTTTTTCTGTAACCCTTTTTTTAAAAAAATATCCAGGTTTGGGTCCTGGCCACATCGAATGTTTTCGGTCTTCCTTTCTCCTTCCATTCCTTTCTTCGCTTAACATATGTATATCTTTGAGCATAAATCTACGCCATATATAAATTATTAATTTTAATTTATTTATGGATTATAATAATATATTGTATAAAAGAATGTATATTTGGAGAAAGGCAGGAAATTCGCTCTTTAAATCATATGTACGGCATGGAATCATGCATGAGGAAATACATATGTCAAGCGTAGAAGGGAATGGAAGAAGGAAGAAAGACTGAAAAAATTCGATGTCTTTCTTCCTTCTTCCATTCCCTTCTACGCTTGACATATGTATTTCCTTGTGCATGATTCCATGCCGTACATATGATTTAAAGAGCGAATTTCCTGCCTTTCTCCCAAATATTTCTATCTTTCTTACTGTCCAATTATCCTATATTTATGTTTTTACAAAAGTTGAAGAAGTGTGGGTCTGCTGTAGTGACATACATTGTGTTTTAAGAGTGTCCGTCAGGGAGGTTATAGGCGGCAAAAATAAAACAAAAATTACCTACCAAGTTCTTTTGTGATGTATATATTTTTTTCACATATTTGCAGCTACCGAGGACAATAATGGAGCCTTTCTTGTACACAACACTCGTGTTCTGGATTGTCGGCTTGAAGGGGGGGATGCAAGGATTCCTCCTATTTTGTATCCCGGTGGTGTTCAGCGCCACAGCGGCTACAGCTTACGGTAATTATTAGCTGCCAGTGCGATAGACAATTTGAAAGTTTAACACCACTTTATTAACGTGATGTGATTTTGGTTTTCTTGTGGACTACGTATGGTAAATACCGAGGCTTAGATAAATCAATACCAATATAATAATCCTTTGTTAAAAGCATAAACTAGTTCAACTCCGGAAACATTGGAGATTTTTATTAAATGTAACACTGAGATTTTACTTTAAATGCCCGAGTTTCAGATCCAGGGTCGCAGCATATTAACTATATATGTGTGTGTGTGCGTTATTTTTTCAGGATGTGTAATGTCAGCCGCCTTTGAATCCGTTTCAACTGCTTCGTTGGTGTCTGTTCCTATAGATTTTGTTTCCCTTACATTTTCTGGAATTTACCTCCACTTGGGGTTTGTATTTATTTTATTTTACTTTTTTTTAGTTCCTCCAAAATTTATTTATGTAATCCACCTCATTTGTGAGCCCAACAATGCTCTTTTTTTTTCTTTTTACAGGAATCTTCCGCTGCATTTATCTTGGATGCGTTACATTTCTCAGTTTTACTACGGCACGGAGGCGGTTTCAATATTGCAGTGGGAAAATATCAATAAAATCGGTATGTAATATGTGTAAATTTTAGTGATATTTGCTTCGCTCACCACATCTTGCATCTTCTCCTCTCTTAACGTTAATACGAGCCACATTTATTCAAATGAGCGGCGGCATCATCATCGCTGTGGTACATGCTACGAGTCATGCCAAATCTACACATGAGTTCTGTTTCGGTTAAACCAATCGGGTTTTGTGTCCCAGACAGTGAGAAATGAAACGTTTGTAATTATATCAATCAAAAGAGCCTTTGGGTCCATAGATTTATTTTTTTATTCTTCCAAATTTTATTCTATGAGTTCCAAGTTTTCTATTCCTCTACAGCCCTTCCTTAATCTTTCCATCTCCTACCAAATCTACTTCATTTATTATGTCAATGTCATTTTATTCACACATATATACTTCATTTATATACATATATATATACTTCATTTATATATGTACTTCATTTATATACACACACACACAACACCACACAACACACACACATATATATATATATATATAATATATTTATATACATATATATATACTTAGTTAAATACATATATATGTATATATATATACTTCATTTATTATGTCAATGTCATTTTATTCACACACACACACACACATATATATATATATATATATTTATATATATATATATATATATATATTGGAGTGTCTACCAATGGGTTATTTTTCAGCATGCTACGACAACCCGAACCTTCCGTGCATCAAATCTGGAATGGGAGTCCTTGAAAAATACGGTTACGATCCTGAAAATTTCAACTTTGACCTGTTAGGCCTGTCTGTTATTTATGTCGTGTGCCACTGCGTGGGGTTCATCGCCCTCTGGATAAGGAGCAGACAACAGCCCGTTTATTAACAATATTTACCTTGCATCGTTTTGTTTTTATCTTGTTATTATTATTTTTTTATTTTATTTGTAATTTTATAATAAAATTATACTTCCACAGATTGCTATTTCATTTCTTACTTCCCCGTCCAAATTTTTATTTTTTTATAGTCGCATCAACAAAGTAGCCGCCGTTAGCGACAAAATTACCAGTTACCAATACCAATTTTAATCTTTAAATTAATGATTTTGTGCAATTTAACTTGATGTTCATGTTTTTGATGTGAAAATTTGAATAAACATGATGATGTATAAAATAATGGTTTACAAATTTATAAGTTACAATTTTAACAACCCAAATTTTGGCAGTCAATATAAGGTATAAATGTATTGTTTGGAATTAAATAATGACATGCCCTGGTTGTGGAAACTATGCAGAAGGAGGAAGAGTGTGTCTCGTGTGTTCATGTTGGATCAGTGTTCTACACATGTACTACTTCTAAATGGAAATCGGCTGGTTGTAGAACATTGCACAAATAAATTAATGTTGACTCCAATAATATATTTATATATATATATATATATATATATATATATGACTGGAAATGTCTTCCTAACTTTCTGATGAAGGAGGGGGAAGGTGCCTCCGAAAATTCGAGTACTCTAAACCTCACTCACAAGGTGTCTACCATCTATGAACCACCTCAGGTAAGTCAGTCACCTTCTTTCTATCTCTCTGTCCTTTCCCCATTAATTATTTTAATTAACATGACAATGTCATTTCCTGAATGTCTTCCTAACTTTTGGGTGAAGGGGGCCTCTGGTGCATCATCCAAAAATTTAAAGAGCTCCAAACCTTACAAGGCGCCTGCCATGTGTGAACCTCTCTTTCCTGTCTTTATTCATTGTTTTCATTCCTAAGACAGCTGTGATGCAACCCTCCTCCACGCTGACTTATCATGCGCAAGCCTTTTCATCTTCTCCTCAATAACTACCACATCCCGCATCCTCCCTTAACTGCTTAGCAGTATTCCATCCTTGGCCTCCCTCTTCTGTTCTTACCCCACACACACACACTTCCCACTAATGCTAAATTTTACAAGGACCCTCGTGTCTTAAAACCTTGGCCCTATTAATCTATCCCTTCTCTCTCAGTCAACGTCCTCCATATTGTTCGCTCTTCCCCCCTATTCTGTTAAGAACTTCCTCGTTAGTGATTCTATCCTCCACACACCCCATTCACATATCATTCTCCTAATAGCTCCACATTTCAAAGGCTTCTATTCGTTTCCCTTTCCGCAACTCCTCCTGTCGTCCGCGTTTCGCCACGCGCCATGCCAACATTTTTAGCAACGATTTCCTAATATTCACACTTATATTACCTGTAAATAAAAATTTCCCTTCGTTGCCTGCTGTTGCTATTATCCTCCTACTCTAGTAGCAGAATTCCTTAACTTCCGTCAAAATATCCAATGTCCCAATCTTTGTTATTCCGCTGTTTCCCGTACTGCACTCCATCACCTCGGTTTTCCCCTGCTCTATTAATCCTCATATTGAACTTTTTTTTTCTTTCTATATCCCCGTTCACGCTATTTACTATGGTTTCCAAGTCCTCCTTCTGACTCCCCTAATACTACAATGTAATCGGCAAAGCGTGGGGTTTATATTTCTTCTCCTTGTAGTGTGTTTCCCTTTTCCGTTATTCCCGGCTTTAACTTTCTCCGTCGACTCTTCTCTATATATATAAGTTAAACAGCGTGGGCGACAGACTGCTGCATCCTTGGCTTACTCCTTTCTTGATTTTTGCTTTCTTTCTTTCTATTTTTTCTTGATCTTCTATTCTAGTTACTGCTGCCTGTCTTCTGTAGTGGTTTGTGTAAGCCTCCTTTCTCGATATTCGGAGTTAGCGTACACAGGAATCGGTTAATCCGCCTGAAGAGGTTTCGAATGTGAGGAACGAAACGTGCCGTTTACTAATTTTTTCGTTTGGCGAGTTTAATAATTTTTCATTCGAGTAAAACGGTTGTCCCCGCCCTAATGGTTACGTGCGATATCTGTTCGCAAAATCCATGCCCTCATTTCCCGTTGCGTTCCTCACATCAAAATCATGGTTAACAGTCTTGTATTGAGGTTATGGCGATAAAGAGATACTGGGATTGGTTTATCTCCCTCCCAAGGATGTTTCCCTTCCCTCCTGGCCCTCACCTAACATTACAACACTGTCTTCTTCTTCTTCTTTTTTTGGGGGGGTTAACAGGCTACATGAGGGTGATCCTGAAGCAGGCAACTGCCCCTTTAATAGCATAGGAAGGGAATTGGAAAGGGGGTGGATTGTTGAAGGTAGAGCAAGGTAGCCCAGCAAAGGTTGACTAGAGGCCCCCGGGCTATGGTTTAAGGGATCCTACCCTCGCGGTGTTTCACCTAAAGGTTATGCAGGGAAGAGGAGAGAAGAGAGAGTGAGAGAGGAGAGAGAAGAGAGAGAAGAGAGAGGAGAGAGAGAGGAGAGGAGAGAGAGAGAAAGAGAAGAGAGAGAGAAGAGAAGAGAGAGGAGAGAAGAGAAGAGAGAGAGAGAGAGAAGAGAGAGAGGAGAGAGAAGAGAGAGAGGAGAAAGAGAAGAGAGAGAGAGAGAGAGGAGAGAGAGAGAGAGAAGAGAAGAGAGAGAGAGGAGAGAGAGAAGAGAGAGAGAGAAGAGAGAGAGGAGAGAGAGAAGAGAGAGAAGAGAGAGAGAAGAGAAGAGAGAGAGAGAGAGAGAGAAGAGAGAAGAGAGAGAACAGAAAGAGAAGAGAGAAAGAGAGAGGAGAGGGAGAACAGAAAGAGATGAGAGAAAGAGAAGAGAGAGAGAGAAGAGAGAGCGGAGAGAAGAGAAGAGAAGATAGAGGTAGGTCCGGGGCTATAGTGGGTGTTTTCTACTCCTGCCGCCCTTCTGATGACGACGACGGGGAGACTGGATTGCTGTGGGGGGAACGACGCAACACAAACCCGCCTCCTCCATGCATTCCAAGATCAGTATTGAGAGGCAGCTGGCCGACTGGTCCCAATGGGAGGATCAGCGGCGGACAACTCTTACCCTGGTATGCCGAAGGTCTTCGACCCTCCGTCCGTACATACACCTCTCAAAGGTCGTCTCAGCCTGCTGCAGGAGTCTTAAATTAGTTACCTCGGCCATGGACCAAGGGGGGAAGAGGGAGGGAAAGAGGAAGTCAGCCTCCACCTCACCTGGCTCTCACTCATTTACCCATCAGGATATCCTCCTGATTCATTACTGTCTTCTTTTATTCTCCCTTGCTTTAAACGTTTCCTGCCCGCGTGGACGGAAGTGTCCCTACCTCACTCCCTCCCCTCCCCTTGTCACCTACCTGGCTTTCTAGCAGGCTGGCGACGATTACGAAACCAGTTCCGAAATTCGATACTCCATTATGATAAATGGGCCGTCCCGAGGCTAATTACCTTGTTTGCTCGGATCGTTCAACTCGGACCTCTTGAAATAGCATTGAAAATCTGTAATGTTTATATATATATATAAACGTTATAGGCTATAGAAACTTGGTCCGTGGCCACCTTCGGGGGATATGAACTAGAGAAGTGGGGTGAGCAGAAAGAGTTGCACAGAGATTTTCGAGAGACAGATGATTGGAATTTGAAGCGAGGGAGGTTGTGGAGACGAGAGATTAGAGACGAGCAGATGAACGACATCATCGGCCAAGGGGAGACGAGACGAGGGTAAAACTGGAAAGTGTCCGACTCAAATTTAGGAGGAAATTTGCAACGAGGAAGACTGAGATAGGTCCATTATGACGATTGCTGATTTCCTATACTGACAGGTCCCCGTACATTTTCTATTAAATTTTTTTTTCTCCATTAAAAGACCCAGTTCATAAGAACCCGTCTTTTAGAGACCGAGAATGGTTAGTTTTAAGAAATTAATTTGTATCATTTTTTTATGTAAAAATATATATATTGTAGTGTTTAAATAAGAAACAATCGGAGGCTTAAAGGTTGAAAATACCATCATTGTAATAGTGACGTAAATTTGTTTAAGGATGAAATAAATTACAACATAGTTTTATGACTTAAATGAAAAGATGGCCGAAAAGCCGGCACATAAATCCATTACTATTTATTCAAAAGCGACGTTTCGTCTCCGTTTCGAGACTTCTTCCTCGGGCGTACTAGAAGCATTATATTACAAGAAATTAAATATGGGTTCTCTGTTAAAATTTTTTAATTTGATATATATATATATATATATATATATATATATATATATAAAGCATGCTTCAAAACTAACAAATTTATCAATTAATCATAATTACTCCTTGATAAAATTAAAATTTTCTTCTTTTCATTATGGTGGTTCATTCTTAATATATTACATTATAAAATGAATATCCCTCCCCTTTATAGCAACATGTCTTGGTGGTCGTCCATTATCTTTCTGTGATTGCCGCAGTCTCTGGTCCTCCCAGGTTTTTTTATTTTATTTTTATTTTTTGGTTAATGGTGGAGGTTGGGTTAACAGATCCTTTCCAGATGACTTATAGAGGACTATTTAATTTCTCACGTGAAAAGAGTATTGGTCGTGTCCACCCCCCTCCCCCCCCCTAAAAAAAAGAAGTTTATATCTAAACTCTCACCTCCGGTGTTCTCTGCATCCCATTTTGAAAACTCCTACCGTTTCCATTTGCCCTGTAACGTGTAGTCCGTCGTACTCTGGTGTTCCTGATCACCGCCTCTACTCTACATCCTACCTTGGGAATTTCTCCCACAACGTAAACAGTAGCGGAGGACCCAGAACAGAACCTTGCGGGACTCCGCCACTCTTTGAGCGTAACTTGATATAGTTGAGAGGGAGGGGGGCGGATGGGATTTGAAAGGCCGGAAGTAACTATGTGAGTCTTCTTCTTCCTGTTGGGCTTGTGTTACCGTGTCGCGGGTGACATCCGACGGTGAATCCCGCACGGGGGGGTTGTTTTTTTTTTGCTCATCTTAATGTAGATTACAATGGCGACGTCTGTTACCGTTTGTGTTAAAACGTCATTTTTCACAGTGCTGATTGCCGCGTCCCTCCGCCGTGGTAGCGATTTCATCTCACGACAAGATGGCGGTGACCTGGCGCTGCTCTAGTTCCTGAACAGCTGCCGCGGTGGAGCATAAGCCTGCAGAAGGGGAAACGGCCCTGCTGTAGCCAAGTAACCTCCAGGAAAGGTTCCGGGATGATGATGATGATGGACGGGGATGGATGTCTTCCCGACGTGGCGAATTTCGACCCCATTTCGCTCCGTTTGCTGATTTCCTCGGCCAGAATTTCACTTCCGCGGCGCGGGTTCCCGGAACGGAAGCTCGAAAACCTGTTGTCGGTGAAGAGGCAATGACTTGTCCAGTGATTTGGCCGCCGCCGACAGTTGCGCGATAAGGCGATTGATTACACGCGCTATATAAGCGAGGGCAGCGCCAGGAGGAGGGCCAAGTCACTAAGGTAGGTTGGTGGTTGTTACACTCACTTCCTCCAGTCGGTTGACAATCACCTCAATACCCAACAACTTGCATTTATTTGCAAAGAATTGCTATCTACCCTTTTTTATATAGATAAAAAATAGCACTACAGTCTTTAAAACACTCTATATGATCACATCCCCCATTCAATTTATTTTATTAAGCCAGGCAATATATTTTTTTTAAAAATTTTTTACTCTCTGTTGCAGATTTTACAAGATGTCACTCCTCCAGGCCATTGCTCTGTTTCTGGTAAGTAGCAGTTTGTCAAAATTCCCATCCAAAAGCATGGCAAAATAGGTAGGGATTCAGTCGAAACCGCGCTTTGAACTAGGGAAAGGTAAGTCCGACTGTGTAACCAGAGATGACTGGAAACCTGTGAAGATTTCCCCTGGCAACCCGAAGCTGCTGCTGCTGTTTATTCTCGCAAAGCCACATCCAGATGTTTCCCCCCCGAGAAAAAAAAATATATAAGGCTACTTGAAGAGCACTGGAAAAAAATGGCCTACGAAAGAAGGCTTCTTATATACAGAAAGCAACCAGCACTAATTAGAATAGAAGATCAAGAAAATAAAGCCATAATCAAGAGGAGTAAGGCAAGGATGATGCAGTCAGTCGCACCCTTGCTGTTAAGCTTATATATATATACATAGAAGAGGCAATGGAGAAAGTTAAAACATAACGTGTGGAGAAGGAATCGTAGTGCTAGGAGAAGAAATAAAACGCTACGCTCTGCCAATGATGTTGCAGTATTAGGGGGAGTCGGAAGAAGACTTGGAAACCAATGGCATAACAACAGGAGGGTTAATAGAGGGAAACAGAGGAATAACAAAGGTTGTTAGATTGGGAAGGGATATTTTGAAGGAAGTTAAGGAATTCTGCTACTAGAGTAGGATAGCAAGGAAGAGGAATTTACTTACGGGTAATATAAGTGTGAATATTAGGAAATCATTGCTAAAAATGTTGGTATGGAGCATGTACAGGTGTGAAATGTGGATGATAGGAGCTGCTGAAAGGAAAAGCCTTTGAAATGTGATGCTATAGGAGAATGAGATGATGGGGTGGATAGAATCACTAACAAGGAAGTTCTAAACAGAATAGGGAAGAAACAAGGAACAATATAGAGGACTTTGACCAAGATAAGGGATAGATTAATAGGCAACATTTTAAGACACGAGGGTCTTGTAAAATTAGCATTAGAGGGAAGTGTGTGTGTGTGTGGGTGGGGTAAGAACAGAAGAGGGAGGCCAAGGATGGAATACTCTAAGCAGATTAGAGAGGGATGTGGGATGTGCTAGTTGTGAGGAAATGGCTTGCGCAGGGGCAGATTAGCATCAGACCAGTCGTAGGATTGAATACCACTACAACAACGCAATAATAATCTATGGTAACATTAAGATATTGGTCAAGGTGAGACGCAAGGCAACTTGTGAATTTTTTTTTGTAATTTATTACCAGTTTTCCTTGTGATTGGAAAACCTTGGCACTGTTCTTCATTTTTATTTTTTAATTAACCTGTGTTTTGAATCACAAGTTAAACATGGAGCTGATGAGTGAACACGAGTCGCCATGTCAAAATCTGCCAGAGTGATCGAGGAATGAGTGACTACAATCTCCTCCATGGAGATATGATCGAGACAGGCGTGCAGTGAGTAAACCAACCGTCAAGTTCCCCGTGTCGTGTTTCAGGGCGTGGCCACGCAGGTTGTCCGAGGGGTGCCTTCTGAAGAGGTTATCATAGACGTGCAGGAAGGAAGCCTCCGCGGCCTCACCAAGACCAGCGTCTTGGGACAGAAGTACTACAGCTTCCAGGGGATTCCCTACGGAATACCTCCGGTGGACGATCTGCGCTTCACGGTCAGTTGAGGCTGTCGGGGGAGACAAGTTACACGCACGGATCCATTTTTTTTAAAAAAAATCTTTTTGTTTGTCTGTCGTTGATCATTTCATAATTTTTTTTTTCTTTCAATTATGGTTGTCAGTGAAGCCAAATCAGATGTAATCTATTTATCAGCCATTGAGGTGGAGAATATCAGTGACTAATTGGCTTGCTTGCAGGATCCTCAGCCCTTTGGATCGTGGAAGAGGATCTGGGATGCCACTAAGAAGGGTCCCGTGTGTCTGACCGTGGACTACGCCACCAACGTCACCCAAGGTTCCGAGGACTGTCTCTACCTCAACATCTTCACCCCGCAGGTCAGTCCTCGCCTCAGGCTGAAATCTGGCAACGATGGTGGGTTTAATATTTGGCCCTGTCTGGGTCGTCAATGGGTGGGTCGGTCCGTATCTGAGAGGACTCTTGTCTGGAGAGAAAGAGGACGGTCCTTTCCAAATCCATCTCAATTAATCTAATCAGTCAAGTTTTCACTTCTTGATATTTTTTTTTGTGTCTTTCTTCCCCTTCCAGCTTCAATTTTTTTTTTTTTGGACTCTTATTGATTCTCTCTTTGTTGTACCTCTACACTTTCCTTCTGTTCTTCCATATTTTTTTAAAAAAGCATTTTCTTCAATTTCTGGTGCTTTATTCCTTGTATCTGTCTTCAATTCTTTATACCAGCACAGATTTTCAGCACTTCAGTCCTTCCATTCATCCTCCACTCTTTTTCTTAAATTAGGTGGTGCCATAGAATAGGTTTATAGGTAATTCATGATAGTAGTGGTTTAGTCCTTGTTATTTTGGCAAAGTTGGCACAAGTTTTGGGTCAGTTTTTGAGCCATCTATATTATCTATTTACTTTCTTCTCTTAGTCATAATACTGTATAAGGGACTGTTACAAGATTACCTCAATATTTTTATAAAAAAAAGAAATTCACAAGGGAGTATATTTTATACAAACCACTTAAATTTAAAAAAGTACAAAAAATTTGATTTTTAATAAAAGTTTTGTATTATACAATGAGTTACCATTAGCTGTTAAGGACACCAAAAGAATAAATGTGTTTAAAAAATAGTTTGAAAAAGACTGATAACATGTAAAGAGTGAATTTGGATTTAGAATGAGTTTTGTATCATTGCAGGAAAATAGAATTGAGAATACGTAAATTAGTTTTAAGCTGATTTGAATAGATAAATAAATACTGTTGTAGTTCTTATAATAATTATATGATCACGGTGAATAGTTTCTATAGTGACGGGAATCGAATCCACAATTTCCCCTTTTGATGCTCATACCATCTGAGCTAACCTGTCAGCTTCATCCGCGTGTGTTTTTACATTTTCCCAATTTTATTTGACGGATTAAAACCAATCTCCTGGATGTTTTGTTACTTTTTGCTTTGTTTGCAGAACCCCAAGGATGGAGGGTCGAAGCTGGCCGTGATGGTGTGGCTGCACGGAGGAGGCTACGACTGGGGGATGGGAGCCACCCACGAGGACTTTTACGGTCCCGACTACCTCATCCAGCACGACGTAATTGTCGTCACCATCAACTACCGGCTCCACGTCATGGGTAAATATCATACAGGAAAGATAATCTTTTAACAAAATTTCCATCCGCGAGGAAATGCTTCATTTAAATGGTACTTCAAATAAGAAGAAGACCAATGTCGGTTAGTTAGCATGAAGGGTGTTTATCTTGAATAATCCAATATTTTACATACAATCTTGTCACGTTTCTCAAGGATCTTGAGATTCAGTAACACACACATAGAGGTTATATACGTTTGTTTAACGAGGAAGTGCTGTACAAAGCTCGTACTGCATAAGACTGACTTCGATTCGGAATCCAGTACAATTTATACGTACACGGAATACTCCAGAAGCAGAACATTCTGGAAACAGAAAATACTGGAGATTAAAGGCAAACATAGTAAATAAAGTAAACAAATAAAAACTGTTGTCTCAGGTGGGACTCGAACCCGAGTCTCCAATTTGATACCCCTGAGCTATCACTGCAGTTTCTTGAGGTGTGGCAATATAAATAACTGTTGTTATTCAACAGACTGCTTTGATAATGGCTAATATTTTCAAAACTGATTTTCCACTAATTTAATAAGCACTTAATGTGGCCCCTGTTAAGTCTATCCCTTCTCTACTCACTAATTGTATTTCCCTGTGGCGGAAGTGAAATCATTTTAATTTTTAACTAATGTAATGCTAAAGTATAAAGTTAATCAATTGACTAGCTCATGCTTACTAATTACAGCCGTATGGTATTAGTAATTTCTGTAACAGCGAATTATTATGATTAATACTTCGTTCCGGCTATTTATGTTTTCACGTAATAATTCTACATCTGAGATTCTTGTGTAAATTCTTTTACGGGATGAAAGGAGTGGAGCTAGTTGAGCTTTAAATTGGCTCGGGTTATTTTATTCTTTGTGGCACACTGTTAAATATGTTGGATACCATAATTAAAAATGACTTATATTTTTTCTTGTATGGATTGTGTTTGTTTTATGTGCTGCTGAAGTCATAAATACCATAGTTGTTACTTAACAAGTGCCTAGTTGTAATAACAAATAATAGATGTAGTCAGAGTGTAACTAAGTGCGCCCCGTCATCATCTCAGGTTTCCTCAGCACCGGCGACGCCGTCGTGCCGGGCAACATGGGATTCAAGGACCAGGTCCTGGCTCTGCGTTGGATAAACAGGAACATAAAGAGCTTCGGAGGGGATCCGGGGAAAGTGACGCTGTTCGGGGAGAGGTGCGGCGGCGTCTTCGTCAACATGCACCAGATGACGGCTCAGAGCAAAGGTAACGGGGACGGTCCAACGCACCGTCATGTTACCCCGGTGCAGGCCAAGTGAACTGTGAGGTGCCGCTTTGCAGGGTTGTTCCAAAGGGCCATCGGCATGAGCGGCACCGTCCTCGCTCCTTGGGCCATCAAGCCGGACCCCAGGGACACCGCCTACCGTCTGGGAGCCTACCTGGGCTGCGGCACTGCCGATTCCAGGGAACTCGTGCAGTGTCTGAGGAAACTTCCTGCAGAGTCTGTGCTACGTGTCAACAGGAACGCCCTGGCTCCTCAGGTAATGACACGTCCTCAAGTCGCCACAGTCTCGCAACCCTTCTACGGGAATCTTCAGCCTTACAGCATTATCTCATGTACTGACACTGAGGAAAAGTCACAGTTGTGGAGTGAAAAAGCCTTAATTTTTTGTGGAATGGGAGCTTTCTCTTTTGTTTTGTTTTTTCAAAGGATCAGGATCTTTGCGCTTTTGTCAAAAAAAAAAATTAATTTGTCTATAGTTTTAGGTCCTGCAAGTATTCTTGCACCGAGTCATAAGACCCCCGAGATGTTTTTCCCATGCCGAGATATCACAGCCAAGTGTTGTACACATGGATGTTTACAGTAATAAATCCCTGAATAAGATCTTTGTGCCGAGTAAATGAAGCCAATGGTGTGAACGACAAAAATTAGGAGTTAATTTAAACCCCAAAAAATATACATGGCAACATAAGGTGAAATAAAAAATATATATACTGAAAGAAATCAATTTCCAAGTATATATACATAAAAAAATCTTACAAATGGAAAGAAGTAAGAAGAAGGAAGTCTTTGGTGTAATTATGATCTTTGTGTTTTTGGTGACTTTGCCAGGAAAAAAAATAATAATTTGACATGTAGTTTTTGGCCCCCAGCATCATTTACAAAACACATGTGGAATCATTACAGAAATAAACCTATAAACCAGTTAAAATTAGAGTGCTGTTGTAGCCTCTAGTCAAAGCAACCATAATGTGGACAGGCGGCGGTGTTTGCTAACTCTTTAGTATACTGAACCCACATGGAAACTTCCAAGTGCCTTATAATTTTTAATCCCACTCTCTGTAGCAAATAGACATTCAATTATATGTTTATGTCTTTAAGTAGTACCTGGAGTCTTGTGCCCGACTCTTAACATTTTGTCCCTTGTAGGTGAATTGGCTGTGTAGAATATATTAGACAACTTTCATTAGCTTATACTGCACAGTTTTTATATATCTTTTGTTAGTAAGTACTTTTAAAATTTATTGTCTGTCATTAAACTTGGTTTACAGTTACAGTTTGTACTTACAATGTTTTCATCACATTAAATTTATTTGTACCAAATCTTTCAAATAATAATGGAAATATTTCATCTATAAAAAAAATAATACCCTGCAGTTCATGAAGTCAATGGTAGCAAAAATAGGTAACGGGAAGATGAAGAAAATAACACAAGACTGGAATTTTTTTTAATAAATGATTCCTTATGTATTTTTTGTCCATCACATCAGGATCTTTGACAAATTGCATAATTCAAAATTTGTAAAAAGGGTGGAAAAAAATTGGATTGGAACTGATTTTTTTTCTTAAGATTTATTTATTTTTTTGGTTTGGTACTTTTCATTACTGTTGCAAATTTTAAAAATGATTAACTTTTTCGCTTGCCTTTGTATTTTTGTTACAGGACCAGACCAGAATCTTTGTGTACGCTTTCCCTCCGAGCTTGGAACCAAACATAAAGGGCGCCTACTTTTACGAGGACCCGCTGAAACTGCTGAAGGAAGGTCGCTTCACGCAGGTTCCCTTCATGACCGGATTCACGTCCAACGAGGCCAAGGCTTTGCTCAAACGTGAGTCAAATTATTACCTTTAACCACGGCGATTCCACTTTGGCCCTCTCCCTTTTCATGTTATGGTCAAGAAGTGCGGTTGTCAGTTACTTTGTTAATTACAAACAAAATTTTACTAATGTATGCCTGCCTCATTCCTTCCACAATCTGTGAACCTCATGAGGAGAGCGTCACAAAAAGAGTGGCGTTAGCTCATTTTTAATTTTTTTGTTGTAATTGCTATAGTCATGTGGACATTATATGATGTGAAATTTCAATGTAGAATGGATTGAATTTCGGCCATCTCCTCCTTAGAACAGCATTTACCATGTTTATTGACTTCAGAACCTATCACCTTACGTTGATGTTCTCGACCAATCAGCCGTGGAATTTTTTCTTCTTCTTCTTTTGCCGCCAGTATCAAGGATCTTGGGCAACGAGACACGGCGACTGTCCAACTTTCCCGAGCTAATCGCCCGTGACCTACGCCTTAGTTCGCCAGAGAAGCAGATGGCAGGGGCCAAAAAGATTGAACGGTTCTACTTTGGAAGGGAACTGAGGACCGTCACCAGCGACGACCTGCTGCCGTTTACGTTGGTAAGCTTTCTCGGTGACAGAAAGAGAGAGCGAGGATCTGACTGTGTTGACTGAGTTGACCGCAACAACCTCCAGCTTCAGTGATCCTTTACACATCAGAAAGTTGCAGCCACACAAACAAGAGCGTAATTAAAATTTTCAATATTCATACCAATTTGTTTCATGAAAATATTGTGTCGTTTCCTCCGTCTGAACGGTGCTTATCTTCAGAGATGAGCTAACATGTGTTGGATAATCCAGATGCCATGAAGATGCCTTTAGCTTAATCTGCAGGCCAAATACCTTTTTTCTTTTCCACTTTCAATTGATGTATTTTAATTTTTCATAGAACACCATAACTAAAACCTCATCATTTTGCTCAACAGGCCTTCACGGACCTCTACTTCTCAGTGGGCCACGACCAACTGGCCAGGTTGATGTCTGCCAAGTCAAAGAAGCCAGTGCACCTGTACCAGCTGTCCTTCGACGGCAACGTGTCAACGCCGTTGGATAATTTCCGCTACGACGGGAAACCGATGAGTGAGTACACACACTCCACGAGAACCTTTCCAGCCCTCTTCCAGCCCGGTGAAGTTACATTGGTATTGCGTTTCTTTCAGTCCCCGGCGTCCACCACGAGGACACGGTCGCTTACCTGTTTGCGCGCACCGACAGCCCTCCCCAGGTCGTCGACCTCATCAGGCCCGAGGACCTCGTGCGTTACTACATGACCACCATGTGGACCAACTTTGCAAAGACCGGGTGAGTTTACAGATTGGTTGCAGAGTTGAGGATGTGAACGGCACACACATATGTTCATTTAAAATGATTTTTGCAGTATTTTCTTTCTCATTTTCAACTTGATGAATGAATTATTTGAAATGAAAAGGTTGTTGAGGAGAGTTTTGACCAATTTTGTTCAGTTGTCAGTGTCCAAAAGGTAACTAACTCATCTCTCTCATCAAAATTGTCTCGTGGAAATACATTTTGTGTGAAATGCAAAGGAGTAAGAAGAACAAGTCTTTGGTGTGATTAGGATCTTTGTGTTTTTGGTTATTTTGCCCCCAAAATTTTTTTTTTTTGATTTGTCCATAGTTTTTGGTCCTGCAAGTATTCTTGCACCGAGTCGCAAGACCCTGCCGAGATATCACAGCCAAGTGTTGTACGCATGGATGTTTATAGCAATAAATCCCTGAATAAGATCTTTGTGCCGAGTAAATGAAGCCAACGGTGTGAATGACAAAAATTTGGAGTTAATTTAAACCCCAAAAATTATACATGGCAACATAAGGTGAAATAAAAAAATATATATAGTAAAAGAAATCAATTTCCAAGTATATATATATATATATTTATAAAATCTTACAAATGGAAAGAAGTAAGAAGAAGGAAGTCTTTGGTGTAATTATGATCTTTGTGTTTTTGGTGACTTTTCCAGGGGGGAAAAAAAATTAATAATTTGACATGCAGTTTTTGGCCCCCAGCATCATTTACGAAACTGTTTACAAATGTATTCTTTGCTGCACAGAGTCGGGAAACCCTGGTATGTGTTTTCATTTTGAGGTTCCGAGGTATTACAGCAAAGCGTTGTATGCGTTTTACACGGATGTTAATAATAATAATAAAAATAAAACTCTTAATAAGATCTTCCTGCCGAGTAAACGAAGCGAACATAACAACAGCGTGCCAGATAAAAAAAAAATTAGGTTAATTTAAACACCCAAAAATTATATATGGCAACATTAGGTGAAAAGGAATCCATTAGCAAGTATATTTAAAAAAAATCTTAGAAAACTGAACATTTGAATTGTTTGTATTTTCCATTAATTCAGTTCATTCTCAGATTTTAGAAATTAATCACAATTTTACATTTTTTTTTTTGTTTTTCAGCGAACCAATTTCGAGACGGGAAAATCTGATCCGAGTAATTTGGCCGCAATTCAACAAATATCTGCCCGCTTTCCTCGACATAGACCAAAATCTTGCAGTCGGTTTAGACGTCAACAGGTACCGACTGCAGTTTTGGAGAGATTTGCTTGCTGAAAATGAATAGGTCTGGCGGGTCCTTGCGAGCAGTCAAACCGTTACTTGTTTCATAAAAAAAAACCAAAAAGCTGTTAAAATCTAAAATAAATTTCATTGTTACATACACAATTGTTCTACTTATCCCGTATTATACCTTTCCGAGTAAGCACAGGATGTTAAAGATACGTAGAACGACATTAACTGAAGAATGTCGACAGGAACATGGACTTTTTTCCATTATGTCTTACCTATACGCTTTACCGAGCTTCAATTGAAGCATTTCCACTGCTCGAGACTAATATGTAGAACTTTATGCGAGTATCTTAAGTAACTGCATCCATCTTGAACTAGACAGTAATGAAGAGCATAAAGTATATTTTTGAAGACTTGCGGGATATTTGTGTAAAAATGTTTTTTACCATTTTAAATTTTAAGAAAATAGTTGGGATAATTTGGAATCAACTTTTTTTTTTTCATTAGCTTAACACTTTGTAAAAATTGAAGTGTACGTTCATCAAATATTGGAAAATACAACTCAGCAAATTTAAAAAAAATCACTTATAAAGTTAAGATTAGAAAACTTTGTCCCAGTTCTATAATAAGAAAAAAACGAGGATTTACTCTGCCGCAGGGTGTAACTTTTGATGGCAAGAGGGTCGAGTAGATAAACCCCATTGAATTTTACTTCCTACTACGACCAGGGCTGAGAAGTGTCCGCAAAACAATTGCAACTGCTGCGGATGAGGCTTTCAAAGTTCATAAAGTGCATCAATACCTTCTATCAATTTATACTCTTGTATGATAACCTTAAATGTGTGATTATGCTGCCTTTAATAATAATAATAATAGTAACTAGTATTCAGCCTAAGGATGGTTACCACATTCCAATGCTAAACCAAGATTTCACTCTGCATCCTCTAACGGAAACTGTCGCACGGTAAACCAACTTCCGACAACAGATTCTTTCCGTTTACAATTAAAAATCAAATGCACCGATTAAGTCGCATCACAGCATCTAATTCCGGGGGACGCTGAACCGGTCATTTATGATGCAGCGCGTCGCCTTCTCATAAAATATGGTTCTAGAGGTAAAAGTCTACCGTAGAATGAAACGTACAGCTGAATTTGTTAAAATATAAATTTAAATAAAAATTTATTTTAAGAAAGATTAAATGCACTATTTACAGTCTTGAGTAATGCATTGAGATACATATTAAAAGTTATCTTATAAATTTAAAATATATATATAACAAATGGCACACACGAAGTACATTTTGAAACTAGCTGGACGAACAAGGGTTTTCCAGTCTTGTGTACGTCCGAGGAGGAGGAGGATAATCTGCTCCAGGAGTTTCACGAATGGCACTTCAGGGAAGTCTGTACAGCCGTGCCGCGTCACTATGTACAAGATAAAACAACGGTCCTGCCCGTCCACGCTGGGCGGGCAACATGTGGTGGTGGTGATCGGGAGTACAAAGTCACTAAAGCCGTGTTGTGGGTGTCCCCCACCTGAATCTCTCATCTCAGCTCCGCCACGGAGCCTCGTTCCAATTTAAGCATCTAAGTTTTAGTATCCCCAAGTTCACACACACCAGTCTAAAATAAGTAACATTTTATATTTTATATTTTTTTTAAAAAAAAAAAGAAGGCACATCAGCACGAACACCTGCTGCCGCTCTTCCCGTCGCCGGCGTTGCCATCCAGATTTATCTTCTCCGTGTCCTTTGCCAGGTCGTTCTGATTTATCAGCTTGTCGTTCTGGAGAATCTGCGAAATGTTAACGGGGGTCGGTCAGTGCAAGGGGTCTGCAAGTTGGACATTCCGACTAGGGCTCGGGTAACTTACCTTCTTCACTAGACTGCGAGCGGCTTCTTCAATGTTGATATTCTCCTTTGCGGAAGTTTCGAACCAGGCCGAGAAACCCTTCTCCTTGCAGTATTCGTCCATTTTTGCAGGAGTGTTCACGATTCCCTCCTTCTGTTGATCACACTGGAGGGAGGGGGGGGAAAGAAAAAAAAATAATCAAACACATTACAAAATTTTCCAAATTTAAACCAAATGCTTTATATCGCTCCTCATTATCATTATATTTTCATCGATATTTTTAAATTCTGTAGTAGGAAGAACAGAAGGCAGAATGACTCATTCCGTTCCTGGTCCAGCTTCTATACATCACACTAATTAACGAACTCAATCAAAATTTTACAAATCTTGTCGAGTTTAAAATGTGCTGCAATATTTTGTATTCAAATAGTTTATATGTACTCAACACAAATTTAATATGAAAGCAAGAGAAGTTACCTTTTATACTTAATCTATTTTTTTTTGTATCGTATTAGACAAACTTAATATCACATTACAACAAAGTAGCAGCAGATTACAGACAACAAATTAATCATATTCCACTCAACGTTCCTGGTGATATTGTAACATTATCACTAATTTATTGTGTGTATTTTGGCTACTTATTTTGTGTAGTTTTTAACTTCAATACAGACGTTAATATTTTAAGCTTTTTATTGAATGTCAGTTTAAAAAAAAACTTAGAACAACAATGAACACATAAGAGGAATGTGTGCGTGTGCGCGCCTTTTTTTCGTTTAAAAAAAAAACTGTCCCAATTCCAACACTTAATTTGAAAAATAAAATTCTGTTAATGACCGTTAATTGAAATTAGAACCTCTACAAGATATTAGCTCACTTTAACAATATTTATTTACAGCTTTACTTATTTATTTTTTCCCTTTTTTATTATTACGATATCCGAGGATAATACAGTTCCTTCTACATGGTACGTAGTATCTATTCAGAGAATAATTAATTAACATGAGTACACGATTTAATTGAATGTCCAGTGACAAATGATTTTATAGTGAGAGAAACGACAGCTGTGAATATTATTTTGTGCTATTGCGGTTATTAATGTTTGTTTAGCTTATTATTGGCTGTATCAGAATTTAGGGGGTAGTAGGGTTACCAGATAACAGAACTGGAGGAATTACAGCTGAAGTGCTGCTTCAGTAGGCAACAGAACTCTGTAGTCTTGTACCCATTGATAGAGTAGAGATTTAAATCCCAAAAGTTGGAGGAGGAAATTACAGTCTAGCTTCAGGACAGCGTGCAAACATTTATATCCAGTGGAGTCCTGTAGAGGTATCCAAAGAAGTAGTGAAAAGTGGACAGTAAGTAACCAGAATCATTTGGAGGGGGAAAAAAAAAATCAACGGACCACCAACTTCTGCTTAAGGGAATAGAGAAGTACAATATAGAAACCTTTCAAATATGTATAGGTTTTAACCAACTGTAAGACTATGAAACATCTGTAGAGAGTAACGGAGTGTGCAGAAACACCGTAGTAGTCATCGTATCACTTCATTTTGTCCGTTTATTGGACACTTAATTGTACATCAAACAATTTAATGGATTTCAGAATAATCAACAGTGTACAGACTGTACAGGAATATTAACAGAAGCACACAGCTTACCTTGTTAGCCAGGAGAACGCAGGGGATGGGCGACCCGTCCGGCAGAGTGACTTTGCTGTCCAGGTCTTGCTTCCACTTGTAAACCGCGTCGAAGGTCGCGGCTCTGGTCACGTCGAACACCACGAAGGCGCCCACGGCCTCCTTGTAGTACACTCTGGTCATGTTGCCAAACCTCTCCTGGCCTGCGTGGTAAAGGTAATTCAACTTTTAATATCCCGACGGTTACACGTGCAGAAGTTTGAAATTTGTTACATTACCATGGGTGGTCAGTGTCAAAAATTAGACGATCCACAAAGCGATACAAAATTTTTCATTTGGTTCAAGTTTGTGAAAAAAAAAAAATTGAGGAAGTTAAACTATACGAGTGGTCACATTGTCAAATATGGGGGTTATTCAGCATCTTTACAAAACGGATTTGACAAGTTACATCAATTCCCAACACTACCATGAACATAAAGAGTTGGCAAATAACCACTACTTTGGTACAGATATTTAGTTACATCAACAAGGGTCGAGTAGGTACCAAGAAGTATATTTCATCCCGTTTTACTAGGGTTCAACCAAAGCTTGCATTTGGGAAGTTAAGTGTCAATGTCTGGTATCATTCCATTCAGATCAGATCAGCACAGACCCGTGCAGGGGGATAACGGATGTCACAACAGGAGAGATTCACCTCAAACATTCCATGGGCCAGGAAGCTGGTCATGAACAGTTATATCCCCACGTATACACCCCCTAACTCGTCATCGGTGCACGACTGGAGATGATGGGGGGAAAATCCTGATATATATGTTTGTGGGAACATATTCAGTTTTAGCATCAGCCATGTGAGAAGTTGGCAGAGCCAATAAGTATTGTACAATATAAATAGTATTCTAAACAATTCATTTGCAGTTAGATAGTTAAAACACCAGATGAGGTGGCAAACTAAGGTGACGAAACGTCACAGGTATCAATAAATTTATTACTCTCTTTACATTTATTTTTTAAAATGGTCTGATAATACCAGTAACCCAAGTATCGCTGAACTTGAGACGGCCCCGAACAAAAAGCGCAGCAAGTTTCCCTATCAGTGGTTCAGTCCTTGACCTAGTCTAATGTACACAGCTCCTAATCGGATCGTACCTCGAGGGACACGCGCACTGATAAGAAACGCGAGTAACCGAGAACTATAATCGTACACATTTTTAAATTACCCAACAATAATGTTTTAAGAACTTGAGGAATGTAGGAAGCGTGTACCGGGGTAAGGGTTTTAAAGCGGATAGATATAACAACAAAAAACGCCGGAGCCGTTAAACCTGAAGAACGACAGCTTCGACAGGTAATAACTGGGCCTGCAGACCGTTGTTAATGCACCGACCTTCAGGATACAAAAAATTCCCACGTTGAAGTCGTTGAACTGTGGACTGTGCTTCAAACTCGCCTTCACAACCCGCACACAATCCGAAATAGGTACAGAGTCTGACCACTTGTTAAATATTCCACTTGCAACGTTAGAGATATTTAAATACCAAGCACAGGCAACGTTAGATTATAAAAGTAACTTCTTAGAAATTAATTATTTTTTAAATATTAAATCTAAACTTCGCTGCGATTAACTTACGATCTCTGGAATATCGACGTTGTCATCTTTGCTTATCTATTAATATCGCTGTCTGTGCGACGCGGCGCGTGAATTTGAAAAGGCGAGACTATGATCAACTTTCCTCAAGGTAAGAAACCAACAGGTTTTAGCTGTGGTGTTTAATTTTTGTAGCGTAATTTTGTCCGCTAATCGCTGTACACTCGTTGAATTTTTTAAGAAAGGTCATAACTAGAAATCCGGCAATTTGAAATCTGTGAATGTAACAATTTATGGCCATTTAAATCCCACAATGCATCTGTCAGATCTTTTACAGGTGTTTCGGTAATTTTTATTGAAGTTCAGCACAGTCCAAAAATAAAGAAAATTACGTGACTAATAAAATAATACAGAACAAAGTCTAAGAATTATTTATAAATTGATAGTATAATGATTGAAATTCATAGTTTGAAATCGGCCACACATTTGATATAATCAATTATATTTTAATTTTGATTGTAATTTATTATTTTGGCTAAAGGCGGGTGTTATCCCCTAAACCTAATACGTCACACCCCATTACGAACGATGGGGGGAAAACACTCCACCAGTTCCGTTACTTTTTTGGTACAGTCCTTTAAAATTTATTAACAAATTAATTAAAACCTTACAAAACGTGTTGTGGTACTCAGTCCTAAGACTGGTCTCGTGTAACTAACTCTCCGTGCTAACTCGCCACCCTTTTCTGTTCACTTCCCTTTAATGCCAAGACCCTCGTGTCTCAAAACTATTGCCTATAAATCTATCCCTTCAAAGTCCTCCATATTTTTCTAGTCTCTTATTCTGCTTAGAACTTCCTCATTAGTTACTCTATCCACCCACATCTCATTCTCCTATAGCACTACATTTCAAAAGCATCTGTTCTTTTCCTTTCTGCAACTCCTACCATCCCCATATAATGCTATCCTCCAGACCAACAGTTCCTAATACTCATACTTATATTAGCCATATGCTTTCCTTATCTGAGCTATCCTAGTCTACTTATTATGTTGCCCAAGTATCATAATTCCTTAACTTCCTTTAACATATCCCTTCCCAATCTAAGAGCCTTTGCTATTCCACCGTTTCCAAAACTGCACTGCATTACCTTAGTTTTCCCTCTATTAATCCTCATTAATCCTCCATAACTACATCCATGCCATTTATAATGGTTTCCAAGTCTTCTTCCGACTTTCCCAATACCTCAATGTCATTGCCCATGTTCATTTATGTATTTTTTCCAACACCTGTTCTATATGCAAGTTACTAAAACATGAAATATGGAATTTAAACACAAAAGTAATTTGGTCAATTTGCTTATAACTCCTAAATCTATGTAAATACCTTCATTTTTGTAACTTAAATTTTTTGTTTACATTATGTACTTGTGCTTTTTATCAAATCTGGGACCCATTTAAAATGTTTTCACCATTTCAAAATCTTTCACATATAAGGAAAATTAATGGATAATGCTTGAAAGCCTTCTAAAAAGTATAATTTTTTTATGTGGAATTCTGAGGTGAACCTTTGCAATTATAACCCTGAATGTTTTGTAATTAATAAATGTCTAAATAATAGTTTGGAGTCTAAACTAACCCATATTTCATAGTAGACAACATTTTAACATTTAAGAGTCTTCAACAAAATGCGACTGCAAC
This sequence comes from Eucriotettix oculatus, assembly GCA_034510155.1. Classification (NCBI taxonomy): domain Eukaryota; kingdom Metazoa; phylum Arthropoda; class Insecta; order Orthoptera; family Tetrigidae; genus Eucriotettix; species Eucriotettix oculatus. The sequence goes on from CM067382.1 coordinate 67,876,771, forward strand.
AGATTTTTACATTTTGACTCAAATTTGTTTTGCTATTTTATCAGTGTTTATCATGTTTGAGACTTCTTCAGGCAATTTCTTCAAATTTATACAACAAAAAAATGCCTCAACAGTTCAGAATTTCACACATTTTGACTTGTCTGTTCACCAAAATTTAACAACCAACTACTTCAAATTTTTAAGTCCTATTTATCATTACTAACTTTGAGAAACAACTAGAAAAATTCAATTAAGATTTTTCTAAATGGCATTTTTTAACAAAAACCTTTATCATAGAATTGAAAGCTGTACTTTTAATATATTTTAACGAAATACTCTACATTTTTAACTTTGTTTTTTTGTAAAGAGTTACTATGATGAAGTCTAGAAATATGCACAAAGAGTCTTAGATTTATTGGGTGGGGGGAAAATATGTAAAATTCATCTGACAACTTGGCCGTGTTTATTTATTGGTAGTTTAGTTGTAAGAATAGTTGTCATTTTCAGCTCAGTCCTCCTCAGAACTGATCAAAAAATATTAGGGAATGTTACTTACAAATGTTTGCAGCAGTTGTTTATAATTCTTTAACTATAATACAAAAGGGTGTTCATTACAAAGCCATCAGCTTATTTAATAAACTACTACCAGCCTCCATTAAACAGTTAAATATGAATACAAAACGTGTAGTAACTAACTTTTCCACTCGGCCACTCAGGTTTTTACTCTTAAAAAAAAAAATTCATGGAGTTGATTATCTTAGTGTAGACCTTTTAACATTGACACAAATTTCCGAGCATTTATTAAGAAACAATTTTAACCATTTTCAATTAATGTTTTTTTTTTTTTGGGCATGTACAATTCCTGTGGTAACATTTGAAGAAATTATAACAAGCAATGCCAAAGTTTGTGAATGAACATCTGTTTAACTGAATAAGCACTTTATGGTCTGTAATTTTGTTGTAAATTAATTTGTATTATCAATGTAAACATGTATAGTGCATAATAAGGAGAGAAACTACTATTAGCACACTTTCACGTGTCAGGTAGAAGTTGTGCTTCTAGTCTGCTCTTTGCAATGTAATCAGAGTTAATAGGAAGTAAGCAATCATACTGATTTATGTTCAATACGACTCATTCCAGACATCCCCGAAGTTCTCTATGGGTTCAATAGAATACGGTTTAATACTTCTGCTGGAATACTAATAGAGGCTACACGAGGGTGATCCTGAATAAAGGCAACTCCCATTTAATAGCGTAGGAAGCGAATTGCAAAGAGCGGGATGTTTAAGGTAGGGCAAGGTCGCCACGGGTCCCGAAGAGGATCCTAACCGGTAAAGAAATTCAAGGAAAACCTAAGAAAACTTGCATCTCGCGGGTCGGGTTATTGGGTTACTATTCTCACGCCGTTCCTTACGAATGAGAAGAGGTCTGCCGTGGAGTCGCAGCATTCCCATCTCCGTGACTCCACCACTAGTTTGAGGAGGCAGCTGGCCGAATGATCAAATGGGATCAGCGAAAGACTTACAACCCCAGTAACATACACCTCGTAAAAATGGTGAAGGTGCCTCGGCATGTGAGAACTTTAGAAATTTGTTTTTTTTTTTGGTTAACAGGCTACATGAGGGTGATCCTGAAACACCCAACTCCCCTTTAATAGAGCATATGAAGGGAAATTATGAGGAAAGTGGGATGTGGAAGGTAGAGCAACATAGCCAAGGGTTGAGTAGGGGCCACTGGGGCTGTAGATTAAGGGATCCTACCCTCGCAGTGTTTCACCGAGAGAGATTCAGGGGAAATAACCCCTAGAAAACGAGCTACAGGTAGGAGTTTTTTTTGGGGGGGGGTTAACAGACTACATGAAAGTGATCCAGAAAGAGGCAACTCCCCTTTAATAGTATAGGAAGGGGGGATGTGGAAGGTAGAGCACGGTAGCCAAGGGTTGACTAGGGCCCCAGGCTATGGATTAAGGATCTTATTCCATGTTTCCCCTAAAAGAGATACAGAAAACCTGCATCAGGTAAGTCGGGCATTGGGTTACTATTCTCACGCCCTTCCCTATGAATGACTGGAGAAGAGTTTGCTGTGGGGTCGCAGCATTCCCTTCTCCATGTCTCCACCAGTTTCAGGAGGCAGTTATAACACATCTCACAATAAACTGCCAATAGGAATTATGGTATAGTGTAACAGGTTACATGAGGGTGATCCTGAAACAGGCAATTCCCCTATTTGTTGGGTTATTTTTTTTTTAAAAAAAATTTGGGTTAACAGTTTACACGAGAGTGATCCTGAAACAGGCAACTGCCCTTTAATAGCATAGGAAGGGAATTGAAAAAGGGGGGGGATGCGGAAGGTAGAGCAAGGGTCGACTAGCACCCCCGGGGCTATGGTTTAAGGATCCTACCCGGTGTGCAGCTGAACTATAATTTAAGGAACGTAGCCGGCGATTTACCTGAAAGATGGAGGAGGGGGGAGGGGAAGGGAGAACCCTGGAAAACTTGCATCAGGACGGTCGGGGCTGTGCAGCGATTTTTTTAAAGGACCGTGGAACTGCAGGAAATTTGGAACGAGGTAAAAAAAATTTTTTTTTTCACGGAGATCAGAAACCGGAGGAGTTGTTTGTAACGGACGACGTGGAAAAACAACACAAACATTAAAAAAATTATCAACTTACTTTGAACGGAAAAACAGGGATAATATAAAATATTTTGGAAGTACAAGGATGAATATGGCAGAAAGCTACCATTTTTTAAGAATAAAATAACTGAGAAACAGTGATCGAGAAAGAGTTCTTAGTCATTTCATGAAAACTATAATTTTGATTTATAAATTTATTTAGGGGCTTTCGGGTTAATTAAACAGAAAAAATTATCATACTAAATGAAAACCAGTCTTTCAACGTTTCTTTGTCGGGTAGGAAATTCCTCCAGGCGGGAGTCACGCGTGTCTGTCTTTCCCCCAGGCCGCCACGTTTTAAATTAAACTCGACTCGACTCTGGCTGCATCAAAGTCTTTCCGAAACTGAAATTAACATAACCCAGATATAGAGTTTTTGGCGGCGCCAAGCGGACGGAGTGCGTTAATAGGGAAACAAGTAAGTGTCCGGGCAACTGACGGAAGTTTCAAGGCAAACCTGACCATATAACAGTGGTCCAGGGTTGCGCACTCTCCTCTACTACTCCACTCCATTCCACGGAAACGAAATTCTTGGTCTTTGGTCGTCGAGAAAAGACCAAAGTAGGGGGGGAAAAGCGCGCGCGCGCTTGGTGTCAACGAGGAGGTGGGTGGAGTTTGGCCGAGAGACCCAACTGATCCGGTTTCATCCTGAAATTAATTAATCAGCTCGGCGGAAAAAAGAAAAACCCAACGCAGGGGCCAGATAAACAACTTTGATCCGAATTGAGAGCAGATTAGAATTATTCAACAACACACAGACAGACAGACACACAAGCGCGCGCGACACCAGGACCATTCCCTTTACCTTCAAAGGTCCATCAGGCTGTTGGGGGGGGGGGGGATGCAGCAGGTGGTCCAAGACACCCACACATCCCTCACAAGACCTCAACAATTCATTAAATAATCTTTTCGGACGAGGGAGTCTCAAGGACAGGAAATAGTTTAATTTCATGCCTAACAAAGCCTCGAAAGGGGAGACGAAACCTCGATTAAAATAGCAATAAAATTATATGCCGACACTTATTGGCAGTCAAGATGCAACCCACAATCTAAACCTATCTTGCGCAAGCCTTTTCGTTACCGCAAAAACTATGACCGTTTATAAATACATTAACACTGGTCCATTATTAATCATTCCCAGTAGGAGCTTTATGGCCAAATTCTGCCACGTTTATCTATATATATACGAAATAAAATTCTGCCACGATTTATGTATATATGAAAAAAATTCTGCCACGATTATATATATATATATAAATAAAAATTCTGACTATATATATATATATATATATACGAAATAAAAATTCTGCCACGTTTATATATATATATATATATATATATATATACGAAATAAAATTCTGCCACGATATATATATATATATATATATATACGAAATAAAAATTTTGCCACGATTTATATATATACGAAATAAAAATTCTGCCACGATTTATATATATACGAAATAAAAATTCTGCCACGATTTATATATATACGAAATAAAAATTCTGCCACGATTTATATATATACGAAATAAAAATTCTGCCACGATTTATATATATACGAAATAAAAATTCTGCCACGATTTATATATATACGAAATAAAAATTCTGCCACGATTTATATATATACGAAATAAAAATTCTGCCACGATTTATATATATACGAAATAAAAATTCTGCCACGATTTATATATATACGAAATAAAAATTCTGCCACGATTTATATATATACGAAATAAAAATTCTGCCACGATTTATATATATACGAAATAAAAATTCTGCCACGATATATATATATATATATATGAAATAAAAATTCTGCCACGTTTATATATATATATATATATACATACATATATACGAAATAAAAATTCTGCCACGTTTATATATATATATATATATATATGAAATAAAAATTCTGCCACGTTTATATATATATATATGAAATAAAAATTCTGCCACGTTTATTTATATATATATATATATATATATATATATATATACGAAATAAAAATTCTGCCACGTTTATATATATATATATATATCAAATAAAAATTCTGCCACGTTTATATATATATATATATATATATATATATATATACATAATATATACAATTTTTGTAGATAAACGCGGCAGAATTTTATTCATATATATATATATACATATATAATAAAAATTCTGCCGCGTTTTATATATATATATATATATACATATATAATAAAAATTCTGCCGCGTTATATATATATATATATATATATATGAAATAAAAATTCTGCCGCGTTTATCTACAAAAAATATGTTTTCTAAAAAAAATATATCTAAGTACTTTCTGAACAAAATAGCAACCAAAGTATAATGGGACGTCTATTGCCGAAAATAAAGGGTAACACCGGATAAGTGGGTCTAGTCAACGTTAAAAGTACCTGCAAGGTAAGGGTGGGCCGATGTTGAAATTTTAATAAAACTAGCACAGTGTGTGACGTCTTAAACACGTTTACGTTGTGGCAATCGGTCCTCAAACTGGTCTGATGCACGATACCCTATCCTGCGCAAGCCTTTGCTGCATTTTCCACATAGCGACAACATCCTCTCTAATCAGCCTAGCTTATTTCCATCCGTGGCCTCCCTCTTCTGTTCACTTCCCTCTAATGCTAAGACTCAAAGTCCTCCATAGTTGTGGTCTCTTCCCCTATTCTGCTTAGAACTTCCTTGTCACTCACTCTCTTTCTACAACTCCTACAGGCCACGTTTCGCACCATACAAAATTTAATAATAATAATTATATTAGCATTGAGTAAATTCCTTTTCCTTGCCTGTGCTATCCTATTCTAGTAGCAGAATTCCTAAACTTCCCTCTAAATATCCCTTCCCAATCAAACAGCATCTGTTTATTCCGCAGTTTCCCATGCTTCACTCCATCACATTGGTTTTCTCCCCCTCTATTAATCTTCCTGTTTTACTGTTCCTCCAGGATAACGTTCATGCGATTTTTTTTCCTTCAAGTCTCCTCCTGACTCTCCTAATACCACAATATCAACAACAAACTTTTAGGCTTTTATTTGCTCTTCTCGTTGCAGTACGATTCCCTTCCCACGTGGCCTATTAACCTTTCTATTCGAAGTCTTCCAAATTAACCACGTGTACAGTTGTTTTATACCGCGCGCGTAAACACAGCTTGTTTTATTGCAACAACAAAAAAAAAGCTATACAAAAAACTGTCTACCTTATTTATTAAGTACTCTTCGATTTTTAAGACTGCAAGACCTTCCACTGTAGTTTGAAATTTACGATAACTCCCCTTCAGTTACTGTATTTATACTTCGTATGGGACATCTACACAGAATGAGCGATAAAAAAAAGGTAAAAAAAAAGGAAGGGTTAAAAACTTTACGACTAAAATACGAGGCAGACCCACCAAAGGCCGGGTGTAGAGACTAATGAATATTATTACGAGTCTCTGAATTGGAAAGTGGACGTCTAGAAGCGTCCAGAAAATAAATGAGTGAGTAGATCAAGATCAAGCCAAGACATCACACAGAGAAGTTGTCGCAGCGCCGTTCAAAAGGAGAGAAAAAAATATTTATACTTCGCCAGCTAAGATCCTTTTGTGTGTTTAAAATGTTATCAAAATTTTAACGTTCTTGTAACCTCCGAATATATTTTATAAAACCTTCCTATTTTCGTCTAATATTCCTTTTTTTCCCATTTCAGATTCTTACGTGGAGTGTCCGTCAGTGCGTCGGTTACTCCTGGAGGGGATCCAGTCTACCTACGGGTGACCAGTGGTGAGTGAGAATAAACATGAATGATTTTGTAATATTAGCGTTGAATTTAAGGCGAGTCTACAATCTTAAAATAGCCACTTATCTATTTCTTTTGCTAAAAAAATTTAATACAAATCCGTCGCGGCGGTAGAACGTAACGTAACATCGGGGGAGTGCCGCAAGGATCAGTAAAAGGGCCTTTATTATTGTTTTTTTCTTCATATATTAACGATTTTTCCGTTAAAATCAGTTGAATGATTAAACGATTTGACGACTGAAGCAGGGACGCTTACTCTGAACCTCAACTACGGTTTAAAATTTTCAAGTTTGTCGTTCCCGTCGCTGTTCTTGATCAAGTTGGCCAACCTTTACAGATGTCGATAACACGGGTAAACCTCGAGAAAATTGGGCGGGCCTTCCTCAAGTACAACATGAAAACAGTTTGAGGTTGTCCTTGGGAATGGGTCCGTCAAATTTGGCCCAGGAAACTTCCTGCAGTTTACACCGTGTTGCCACCGTCTGTAAAAATGGCAGACTCCATCGAATCCTACGCCAATTATTAGTCATCGATAAAAAAACGATACTTCGAAAATTTTCCACCAAAAAGAAAATGTAAATTTACAGTTACATTAAAAAATTTAATATGAAATATTTATTCAGCACACCACATGGCCAAAAAAATAAGCCGCGAAGACGTTTACTGTAGTTTTCCAAAAACAGAAAAGGTGGGCTCAAAAATGCCATTTTACAGTTACAATTGAAAATTTAATATAAAAAATTAATTATTCTTTGTCCACGCGTGCAAACACACACACACAATCTTAGGGTAAAAAAATAAACCGTGAAGATTTCACTATAGGTTTCATAGAAAAAAGACCTGTGCTACAGAGGGGCCGACGAGAGATATTCCTAAAAATTCACCCAACTTTCGGAGGTAGAACGTAAAGCAGCCACGGGGAGGTTTAGGAGTGCCGCAAGGGTCAGTAATAGGGCCTTTTTCGTTTTTTTTTCGCCATATATTAACGATTTTGTTCCATTAAAAATCAGTTTAATGACTAAACGATTTTGCAGACTATTGGATGGTCTGTAGAAAAAAAAATTAGTAGAGACGTTGCGACGAATAAATTATATCTTAATTACTCAGGTCTGACGGGACCGAAACGTTCCGAGAAAAATGCCCTAAAATGAGTTTCTTTAACCAACGGATGCAACGTTTAGAGAAACGCTTGTTAAAGAGAAAATGGGGGGGGGGGTGGACAATTCCCGAAAAAGTATCAAAGCACGGAGATGTTCGGTCGCACTGATTGAGGGGGTCAAGTCAAATGAAATTATTTACTAGTGGGCGCAGTCACCATTTTGATATTCGTAGAGACGGTACATTTACCCCAAAATTTTATTTACACTGTCCAGCAACACTCGAGGTACCATATTTGACAAGGGTTGTTTTTTTGGACTCACCGGCGATGTCCCAGAGCTGGAGGCGGATGATGGTGTTTGCGTCCCAGTTGAGCACCTTGAGGGCGAAGTCGACGCCGATGGTGGCTCTGTAGTGCTGCGAGAAGAACTGGTGCACGTAGCGCTTGATGATGGACGTCTTCCCCGTGCCCAACTCCCCGATCACCAGGATCTTGTACAGGTGCTCCCGCTTCTCGGGCACTTGCTGCGCCTGCAAAAATAACAACCAGAAACACGGTTATCGTCAGATCTGGCGGAGGAGGCGAGCGAAGGGATTTTAAACTTTCAAGGTCTGAGGGGCGGACGTCAATAACGCGATCGAAGCAAGCGAGCGAGCACACTGCTATAGACGAGGGATGTGGGCGGGGGCGGGTCACGCACAGTGGTGGAGAGCTCCCTCCGCGGCGACATCCTCGCGTATCGACAGGGCGCGATCGAATGCGTGGGCCGATTCGCGAGTTACGTAACCTCGCCGCAGCTGCTGCGGTGGCGCCTTACCACGGAGGCGGCGGTCTCCAGGCTGTGCGAGAGGCGGGACCTGGCCTCGGCGATGGCGTCTCCGATGGCACGGCTGCCGGCTGCGGTGACGTCGCCCCCGCCCCCGGCGCGCTCCGCCTCCACCAGCCTCTCCGCGGTCTGGATCTCGCTCTTGAGAGACGGCAGCGCCGCCGGGGCGGGCGCCAGGACGATGTCCTGCGGGACTTCCTCCTGCACGAGGTCCGCCATGGGGTGGTCGACCTTCTTCTCGTCCTTGTCCTCTTGCCTCGTCGCGGCCTCCGCTTCTTCCGGCCCCCGGATCAGCACCTCCACCACCTCGACGGTGCGCTCCAGTTCCGGTTCGGATTCCAGCTCCAGCTCTTCCGCGCTCTGCCGCTCCAGGAGCGTCTCCAGCTGCTGACCCAGAACCACCTCCGGCTCTCGCGTCTCCTCGGGAATGATGGCGTCGTCGTCCTCGGCCCGTTGCGTAACGACAGCGGTGTCGGGCGGCGATTGGCTCTCCTCGGCGTCGGGCCCCGATTGGTCGGCGACCGCGGGTGGGGGCGGGGTTTCCACTCCGAGTTGCTCGTCCTCGCCCTCCGGCGCCTGCCGCCCCCCGGCGTCGGAGGACACGTCCGACTTTGAGGTCTTGGGAGACTCCTCCGGGGGCGGCGTGGGCGTCTTGGACGGAGGCTGCGGTTTGCCGCCGCCGCCGCCCCCGGTGACCCCGACCTTGTACTTGCCGATGCTGAGCTTGCGAACCAGGGTCGTGGCCTTGCTGGTCCTCGACGTCTTGACCGGGGGCGACTCCGAACCCTCCGTCACGGATCCCTCCGCGTCCTCGGAGCTCGCTTCCGCCTTGGGCTTGTCCTTCACCTTGCCCTTATCCTTCAGCTTCTTAAATTTCTTCTTGTCCTTGGGGGCGGCGGCGGAGTCCCCCGCTTCCTGGCTCTTGCCGCGGCCCACGGCGCGGAAGCTGCTCTTGAAGACGCCCAGCTTGCTTTTGCTCTTGGGCGCCGCGGCGTCTTCGCTCTCGGGCGACGAGGGCCTCTGGCGTTCCATCTTGAAGATTCTCCTGAGGACGTGCAGGGCGTGGAAGGTTCGCATCAAAAGCCGGCGTCTCTGAGGCGGCCAGGTGAGCGACTGACTCACCAGCCACGAGGCGCGCTGCTCGGGCTTCAGTTCCGCTCAGGGGAGGGGAGAGAGCTCCAGGGGTGGGGGCCGCGCGCAGGGGCGGACAAAACACCCCGGAATACGCGAATTCTTCAGCCGCGACCCTTTCGAATAAACGTCGACCCATATAACAGATTCAATTTCACTGACCAATGCATTGAGACAAACTTAAAACAAACATAAACAGTCCACAAATAAATTTCACACTGCTCAACTTTACCTTGGCACAATTTATTACAAACATAAATTTAAAGAAGCTATAGTATGTAATATTTATATCCTTTTTACAGGCTCACATATGCACAGGGGCATAATATCCCAAATTTGTATATATTTACCTTTTCCTATCCAAGTACAATTTATTTTACCTTTAAACACCAATTTCTAATTTATTGGTCAAGATCTCTGTATTTTATTGTGAAAACATCTCAAGCCTTTTTTTACTATCCATAACTTCGTCATCATCATCATCGTTTAAATATTTTATAATCGTTCTGACTGTACCTCGAATGACGTGGGCGAAAAAATTACGGCCCAAAATTGGTCAGAATTAAAATTATTTATTTATTAAATCACATAACGACGTTTCGTCCCTTTGTCTGGAACCTCCTCAGGTGTGAAAACGATCAACCAAAAAAAACTATTATAATTGAAGTAAATAATATGAAATAAAATAAAATACATAAGATGGACTTACACCAAAAATAATAATTTTCGGATTATTTTTGGTCAGAATTGAAATGATTTATTTATGAAATTATAAAACGACGTTTCGTCCCTTTGTTTGGAACCTCCTCAGGTGTGAAAACGAGCAACCAAAAAAATATATTATAATTGATGTAAATGAAACGAAATAAAATAAAATACATAATATGCACTTAGACCAAAAATGATAACTTTTTGGATTATTTTTTTAGTGTAAGTGCATATTATATATAAGCATATTTTATTTTATTCCATTTACTTCAATTATAATTATTTTTTGTAGATTATTTTCACACCTGAGGAGGTTCCAGACAAAGGGAACGAAACGTCGTGCTGTGATTTAATAAATAAATAATTTTAATTCTGACCAAAAATAATCCAAAAATTTATTATTTTTGGTGTAAGTTGCATCGTATGTATTTTATATATAGGAATATTTCATTTTACAATTAATAAAAAGACGGCCCAAAAGTCAGCATTAAACATATCTCTACTTATTCACAAAAACGACGTTTCGTCTCAATTTTGAGACTTCCTCAGGTTTAAAATTTAGCAACACAACATATTTGCTCCTAGACTCCGTCAGCCGAAAAGATAACTGAATTTACATGTGAATAATTTGGTGTCTCGCATGGACCATCTCCTCCAGCCCCTGACGGTTACAGCCGAAAAAAAAATTATAAATTTTAAGCCTGAAGAAGTCTCTTAAAATGGAGATGAAACGTCGCTTTTTGTGATATGCTGACTTTTGGCCGTTATTTTATTTATTGTAAATTTTAAAGACAGAAAACTATGTTGTAATATTTTATTTTATTTTATTTCATTTATAATTTTCAATTATAATTATTTTTTGTAGATTGTTTTCGCACCTGAGGAGGATGCAAACAAAAGGAACGAAACGTCGTATCATAATTTAATAAATAATTAATTTTAATTCTGATCAATCATTATTTTTTTCGCCTGCTTCATCATCGTTCCTTCAGACTACATCCTTTAAGGCGAATTCGTGAACGTTTAATGCTTTACAGGGGGGGAAATAAAAGAAAGAAAAAAAATGTGGAGGCCACCAAAAGTGTAGACCACCATATTTAATTAATCAATTTGAAGACAAAGTTCACAGACAACGTTTCGGCCCTCACATTTGGGACCTTCATAAGGTATAAGTTACAGACAATAAGTAATTATCCTCAATTTCCATGTTGTTTTTACACACAACATTATAATTATCAATGAGGCTTTTTAAGTGGGTTAACGGTAAAACAGTTTATCTATGTACAGTAACATTATCAGCCTCGGTGAACACAAGGTTAGGGTTAGTGTTCTTTTTTTAAAAAAATATAAATTATTCCTGTCCTTAATATTACTATTTTAAGTTGCACTTTTTTTTCTGTTTTTTTTCATAGTTAACGAGACTCTGGCGGATATATATTTATTTTTTTTCTCCTTTCCTTATTTTTTACTTCCCTGTGCGTTACTGTAGTTGTTGACGGTCTGATCCATTCTAACCTAAGCTTTTCATTCCTGCATAATTAGCGCATCCCACATCCTCCCTAAATCTGGTTTGCGTATTCCATCCTTGGCCTCCCTCTTCTGCTCTTACCCCAAACACTTCCCTCTAATGCTAATTTTACAAGACCTTCATGTGTGTCAAAACGTGGCCTACTAATCTATCCCTTCCTCTTGGTCAACGTCTTTTCACACTTGTTCGCTCTTCCCCCCCTATTCTTGATTAGTGATTCCATCTCACTCTCCTATTGCGCTTTTTTTTTCTTTTTCTTTTTTTGGATAACAGGCTACATGAGGGTGATCCTGAAGCAGGCAACTCCCCTTTAATAGCATAGGAAGGGAATTGAAAAGGGGGGATGCAATTTCAAAAGCTTTTGTCTTCCCACCCACACACACACACACACACACAACCCTCTGGGAGCCGCCTGTGTGGAGAATAGTGCGCAGTTATGGCGTGCATGTTCGATGGCCGTGGCGAGGAAAGCTGCTGCCTGGCTGCCTGGCACGTATCAGGTGACATCTCCTCTCCTCTCCTCTCCTATGACAGATCCCTGAACCGTCTCAGCCTCTGCTCCCTCTTGCAATAATTCCTCTATTTTTCCCAACTAAAACAAACGGTTTAATTTTTCCAAGTCGTCTATTCTTCTTATCATTTCCACATAATTCCTTTAAAAAAAAAATAACCCCCCGCAGCAGCAGCTCTGGACGTCTTGTTGTGACGTCACGACGTGTGGACTTTTACACGTTCAAGTTACAATTCCGGTAGACCGACGTTTGCGGCATTTGTAGATTTAGAAGAAAAAAAATAAATAAAACGTGAACACACTGGAACGCACTATTAAGGTCGATTTTTCCCGGTCCGGTTGACATTTTTTTCCCCCCCATTCTATTATTAAGAATTTTGAAGACCACAGGAATAAAATATAGAGAAAGGAGGGTTTCGAGACATAACCAATGCAGAAGCCAGGCAGCAGTAATTCGACTAGAAGATCATGAAAAGAATAGACGTAATCAGGAAAGGAGTAAGAGTCAAGGACGCAGCCCATGCTGTTATATTTATAGAACAGGGCGATGAAGAATGTTAAAACGGAATATGAAAAGCGGAGGGGTAATAAAAAAAATTGTATTAATAAATTTTACAGTTGTTCTATTTTTCAAAGGTCGTGTTGTTTTATTCTTTCTTCGGAACGTAAAAGATGCGAATAAAAAATCTAGAAGAAGAAGAAGAAGAAAAAAAGGAACCCGATGTGTCGAGGTTATTCTTCGAAATCATCGAGAAGCAGTTGGATAAGCAATAATTTTTTTTTTGGCCTGATAACTTCCACAATTGATCATCAATCTACGTCACAGTAAAATTTAACGGTAAAGGGAAATCGTACTGAAAGGAGAAGAAATACAAAAAAAAATTCCCTTACGCTTTGCCGATGATATTAGAGGGAGTCAGAAGGAGACTTGGAAACCATCATGAACCTGGAGGAAGAGAACAACATGAGGATTAATAGAGAAGGGGAAAGCCAAGGTGATGGAGCGCAGTTTGGGAAACAGTGGTTGGAATAACAAAGGCTGTTAGATAAGGGACGGGATATTTTGGAGCAGGCTAAGGAATTCTGCTACTAGAGTAGGACAGCACAGGATAGCGAGGAAGAGGAATACAAGTGTGAATATTAGGAAATCGTTGCTGAAAAAAATGTTGGTATGGGGGGTGTGAAACATGGACGATAGGAGGAGGAGGAGGAGTTGCAGAAAGGAAAAGAATAGAAGCCTGTTTGAAATGTGGGGGGCAATAGGAGAATGAGATAGCAGGGTGGATTGGGGAAGTTCGGAAGAGAGAACAATTTTGAGGATTCTGAAGGGATAGATTAATAGGCCACGTTTTGAGACACGAGGGTCTTGTAAAATTAGCATAGGAGGGAAGCAACAACAAAAGAGCGAGGCACAGGATGGAACACGCTAAGTAGATTTGGGACGATGTGGGGGTGTGGTAGTTATTAGGAAAATGAAACGGCTTGCGCTTGATAGGTTGGCAAGATCAGACGAGTCTCGAGACTGAATACCGCAACATACTAAGAATAGGAATCAGTGGCCAGGGAAATAAAATTTTGAAGAAAAAAAAATTTAAAATAAGAATTTATAAAAGTAAATAAAATACGTCGCAATTATTTTTAGACAGTTGGTATTATTTCCATAGACCCGTCGAACGGTTTTAGAAGGCAACGGAAGCCGTCTTTCCCACTCTGTCGACGTTCGTAATTAATTAATTAAATTTTTGTTTTTTTTTGGGGGGGGGGGGAGTGTGGTGTTGTGTTTCCTCGGGCGCGATGCTAATTTTTTCGGAGGCGTTTATTCGAAGGCCGAGTCTGTTGGCTTGTTTGGGTGTTCTTATTTGGTAGGCTCGCTTGGCGCCGCATTGATCTCTTGCCCTACATTGCCACGCGGCACGTAAATGGCCGCGCACTCTCGACCTCCGCGGGGGGGAGGGATGAAATGGGATTTCCTCCCACGGTGCAATTAGTCACGAGGTAAAGTTAAGCAACTAAACTTCCAACATGTAAGAAAATCAACAAAGTTTCCGTGCACAACGTAGCTTTCGTTATTCAGTTTCTTCGGGTATTACGCTGTCTCAGTAAAAAAAAAAGAAGAGGGAGGAAGATAGATGAGAAGCGAACGGAAGGAACACCAAACAATCGAGTTAGGTTTAGAGAGAGAGAGGGGGGGGAGTTAGAGAGAGAGAGCTAGAGAGAGAGAGAGAGAGAGAGAGAGAGAGAGAGATGAAATCGTCTACGAGGATAGCAGAGAAAGAAACAACAGAGAAGGATATCAGAGAGGAAACCGAACAAACAAGTTAGATTTACCCCCCCGTGAAAGTGACGGAGTGAAACGTCTACAAGGATAGACAATTGAGAAGTTACACCAACGCAACTCCACCAGAGAGAGAGAGAGAGAGACGGAGTCCGTAGAATCACTCGAGGACGCAGGGACAGACCAAAACATGGCTTCCAACAATGGAAAATTTAATTAATTATTATATCGGCTATAATCGTGTTTCTTTTTAAAACGGCGCTTATCATTGTTGTTTGTTACATGTTTTGAAAATAAAATATCCAGGTGTTATCCAGCAGGCAGCCTGCTCCTAGGTCAGCGGCTGCTACCTGCTATTTACTTGTTGCTGCTGCTGCTGCTGCTGCTGCTGCTGCTGTTGTTGTTGTGGTCTTCAGTCCCCCAAGACTGGTCTCATGTCTTGCGCAAGGCCTTTTCCTATTCTACATACATACATAGCACAACCTCCCTAATCTGCTTAGCGTATTCCTCCACCTATCTCTTACGTTCTTACCCCCACACACATTTCCATCGAATGCTAATTTTACAAGACCCTTGTGTCTTAAAACGTGGCCTGTTACATCTACCCCTTCTAAATCCTCCATATTGTTCGCTCTTCCCCTATTCTATCCACCCATCTCATTCTCCTACAGCACCACATTTCCTTTCCGCAACTCCTATCGTCCGCGTATCGGTCGCACACCACACTGGACTGAGGAGTACTGTGCCAAGAACAACATGGCCGCCGCCGAACAAGGACAAAACGCAACAACTTGTAGTTAAAAAAA